>CAUYQV010178635.1:0-32736 GCA_963574575.1 Galagoides demidoff
TGGTCCCAGCTACTTGGGAGGTGGAGGCAGGAGACTCGCTTGAGCCCAGGAGTTGGAGGTTGCTATGAGCTGTGATGCCATGGCACTCTACCCAGGGGGATAGCTTGAGGCTCCATCTCAAAAAAAAAAAAAAAAGAAAATTGGCTTAATCACTCTGAGCCTTGGTTGTCCATTCTGTAGAAGGTAAATTATGACAGAACGCAGCAGACACTGATGGCCCTTGGGTCCTCACTATTCCATGCACCCGGGCTGGGAGCTTCCTATCACAAGCCCCTGTGTTTCTTTGTCTGAGAGAAGCAGGCTGGAGTTCCAGGAGTGACTGTCCCTATGAGCAGCCCTCAACCAAATGAAGACTTGAGTTGGTAGATAAAGACCCAGGTGGCTGGTGGGGGACAGCGTTGCAACCCACTAGGCAGTCACAGGGTGTGTGGGCTTCTGTGAAAGTGATAACTAGGCCCTGTGAGAACACAGTGAGAAGAGGCTTGATTTGATTTGGGATAGGATGGTAAAGGAAGGGCTCCCTAAGGAGGCAACACCCTTAGGAATAAAGATTGAGATGGGGCCGACCTGGTGAAGACTAGAGGGAAGATTACTCTCCATGGGCGGTGTGTGCAAAGGTCCTGTGGAGGGGAGAGCTGGGACGGACAGAGTGCGTAGTAGGAGCATTGAAAGTGGCAGGGGTGGTGAGGGCCTAGGGAGCTCCCTGTCACAGCATCCTGGTGAGACAAAAGGTGATTCTTCTGAAAAAAAACCAAAAGGTTTGCTGCCCTCCTGAGAGATGAGCTTTCACACAGACTTGTTCTTGCTTGGCGTTAACTCATGGGAGGAAAAAGTCAGAGGGAAGCAAAGCCAGTCCTAAGAATCAGCTTTCCCCGGTCAGCTCCCTCCTTCACGTCCTCCGCCAGCAACCCCTGCGAGCTGGGTACGACAAGGGCCGGGGACCCCAGGATGCGCCCCATCCTCCTTACAGAGCCAGGGAGGTTGGGCTAACTGGGCTGGGGCAGCCTTGCCCCGGGAGAGGGTCTCTGAGGCTGCAGGGCATGATGCATGGGGGCAAGCTCAGAAGCCGGCGACCAGAGCAGCTACTTTGCCTGTGGGACCCATCCATCCTGGCACCAATCTCCTCGTGGGGCTAGTGGCGATGGCAACCTCTGCCCCTGGGATATTTTTTTGTTTGTTTTAGAGACAGAGTCTCATTTTATTGCCCTCAGTAGAGTGCTATGGCATCACAGCTCCCAGCAACCTCCAACTCTCGGGCTTAGGTGATTCTCTTGCCTCAGCCTCCTGAGTAGCTGGGACTACAGGCACCCTCCAGAATGCCCAGCTATTTTTTTGTTGCAGTTTGGCCAGGGTCAGGTTTGAACCTGCCACCCTCAGTATATGGGGCAGGCACCCTACCCACTGAGCCACAGGCCCCTGGATTGACTGAGGCCTCCCCAGTCATTCTATAGTTGTGGGATGAGTGTGGCATTGTGAGCCCGACTCAGTGCTCAGTGATTTTTTTTTTTCTCGTCAGCCCTGGGTAGAGTGCAGTGGCATCACAGCTCACAGCAATCTCAAACTCTCAGGCTTAAGTGATTCTCTTGCCTCAGCCTCCCAAGTAGCTGGGACTACAGGCGCCCGCCACAACGCCCGGCTGTTTTTTGTTGCAGTTGTCATTCTTGCTTCACCTGGCCGGGGCTGGTTTTGAACCCGCTGGCCTCGGTGTATGTGGCTGGTGCCATAACCACTGTGCTACGGGTGCCCAGCCAAGTGCTCAGTGACTCTTACCATGACTGTCTCCCCACAGGGGCCAGGATCAGCATGGTGCCATTGCTGCTGACATCAGGGCTCTGACAGCTGTGCGCCAGGACCGGCTTCACTCCTTCCCTGTATCAGCGCACTCAGCCTTCGTAGCAGCTTTGGAAGAGAGCATCATCACTGTCCCTGCTTTACAGGGAGGAGACTGAGGGTTGGAGAGACTGGAGTGCCTTGTCGGGCTCAGCCTACGGACGGTGCTTGGAGCCTAGAGCCCAGGTTGGCCTGACCACAAAGCCAAGACCCTGAGCACTCCCCACGGTGGTACTGGCTCTTCACTGCACGGTCCTCCCCTACACAGCCGTCAGCCCTGCTGGCTGTCCCTTCCCACTCCCAGAGCCACTTGGAAGCTTCTCTGGATGGACGAGGATACTATTAGGCGGTCATTGAGGTGGCCTCAGGGGGCCAGCTGGCCACAGGCCCTGGCTCCTGAGAGCAGGGTCCTGACTAACAGTGCCCCACACGGCTCTCCATGAATGTCCCGGGGTGCAGCTCCAGCCTGTTTTAGAGCCTTGTCTCTGTTCCCTGGGAAGCAGCAAGGAGAGAGAGCATCAGCTCCGCGTCCTGCCCCAAAAGTGTCTGGCCTTTGGCTGGTGCTGACCTATGATTGGTGCTTGGTGGAAGGATGGGGGATTACAGTGCCATTCTCCTGAGGTACGTATCAGGCAGATAAATGTGTTTATTTTTATCAGAGATAATAAAGGACTTTTTAAAATCTGTCTCAAAACAGCCTGCCCAGCTCTGCGCCTGTAACCCAGTGAGTAGGGCACCAGCCACATGTAACAAAGCTGGCGGGTTCGAGTCCGGCCCAGACCAGCTAAACAACAATGGCAATTGCAACCAAAAAATAGCCAGGCATTGTGGTGGGTGCCTGTAGTCAGCTACTTGGGAGGCTGAGGCAAGGGAATCACTTGGGCCCAGAGTTTGAGAGTGCTCTGAGCTGTGACACCGCAGCACTCTACCGAGGGTGACATAGTGAGACTCTGTCTCATAAAGCAAACAAACAAAAAAAACAGCCTGCCCAATGCAGGGGTCTCCCAGGATCCCCCACTCATGATCAGTGCTCCCCATGCCTCCATCATTCTCGTCTCTGAAGCTGGGTCCCCGACCCCTCACAGTGGCTGCAGGAAAGGTACCTTGGGGAGGAAGGTTCAGTTGCCACCCCCCCCCACGCCCCCCCGCCAGAGCAGTGCCAGGCCATCCCCTGGAGCCTCTCCGGGCAGTGCAGCTATGACTTAGGGATAATCGCTATCTGTGCCCCCTCAGCATATCTGATGATCACAGCGGGAACTCCATTGACAGACAGAAAACTTGAGGCTGGGTGAGGCGGGGGCCAGTCCTAGACCACACAGCTTGAATGCCATCCTGATCAAACAACAAATGTGGCCAAGGCCACTTTTGAATCAGCAGGTCAAGTACGGGCTCTTTTCCTGCCCTTTCTTCCAGGTCCCTGACGTGGGCACGCAGGCCAGGCAGGTGCTCCAGCACAAGTGTGGGCAGTCCCTGCTGTCCCAGCCACTGCAGCCTGAGAGGGGACAGGGCACAGCTCTGGGGGCAATGTCTGGTGTGGCCCTGGGATGCAAGTAAGGCAAGGTTGTCCTGCAATGAAGAGCCACTGATCATAGGCCTGCCTGTTCACCTTCCCAAGGCCTTCAACCCCTGGGTAGGCGGGAGGCCTTTGAACCAACCAAGGGGTTCAAAGGCCAGCTCTGAGCAGCTGAAGCTCTGTCACCCAGGGCACATCCTGCTTTTTCCACTGAAGGCAGAGCAGGTCGCCCAGTGCTGGGGCCCAGGGGCCAGGGATCAGGGCCTTGTTCTCTTGGCTTCCCACAGGCAGGGCCATATTCCCTGTGGGCAGACGGGAATTGGACAGAGACCACAGTCAAATGCTCCCCTGCAGGGCAGGGGCCAAGCCAACTGGGAGGCAGGGCACCTGCTGGCTACCCTGAGAGGTTCTTTATTCTATTTTTTTTTTCAGTTTATTAAACAATTTTTATTAAGCACCTCAATATTCTCAACTAGCCACCTTTGGGAGACACTAAGATGAATTACACAATTTCCACAGTGAAGACCTTCCAGGGAGTTCAGCCACCTTAAGTGTACAAGGCAGAGTGCGAAGGACATTCACAGTCTGTGTCACTGTCACTGTCACCCATCTGCAGTTTTCCATCTTCCCAAACTGGAACAGCCCCCACTAAACACCCCCCCTCCCCATTCTATCTGTCTCTGTAAGTTGATTCCTCAGAGGAGCTCAGACAAGTGAAATTGCCTACATGTGTCCTTTGTGACTGGTGCGTGTCACTGAGATGCTGTCCTCCACACTGCCGCATGCGGCACCCCTCCTTTTTAAGGCTGAATAATGCTCCATCGTGTGGCTAGACCGCGCTTTCTTTGTTCATTGGTTGAGGGACAGTTGGGTGGCTTCTAGCATTGGGCCCCTGTGAACATGGCTACTTTGAACACAGTGTGCCCATACCTGTCTGAAGCCCTGCTGTCACGGCTTTTAGGTTCACTTCCAGGCGGAATTGCCGGGTCACTTTGGAGGACCCCCCCCTAAAACCATTTCTCACGGTGGCTGCATCATTTTACATTTCTACTCCAGACGGGTCTTGGCCTAAAGGCCCAGTGACTCTCCATAGGCAACGGCCCTGCCCCAGCCCCTCAGCCTGTCTTTCTCTCCTTCCCCTGCCCCTCCTGCTTGACAAATGATGGGGGAGCGTGGGGGCTGCCCTCCCTGGCTCTGTGGGCATCTTCTCAGAGAGCCACAGGGCACCGTCTCCAGGTGCTGCCCACCCCAGGCTCACACAGGGCAGGGGTCACAGGGCCCAACCCTGACCCCTTTTCCTCTTCAGGGGAGTTCCATCTGCTCCTATCCCCTTATGTGTGGGTGGAAGCCTCTATCCACCTGGGTGCCCCACAAAGCTTGTGCCCTCCTCCAGGGAGCCAACCCTATCAGCACAGGGACCTGCCGTCTCCCCTATCCCCTCATTCAACAGAATGGGGACTCTCCCTCCTTTGGGGGTCCATCCAACAGCTGAGCAGTCAGGCCCTGGCCCTCCATGTTCATTTGGTTAGGCTGCCGTAACAAGGCACACGAGCTTGAGGGCTTAAACAGCAGAATGTTTAAACAGCTCAAGAGGCTACAAGTCCAAGACCAAGGCGTCACCAGGGCAGGTTCCTCCTGAGGGCCACGAGGGAGAATCTGTTCCATCCCCTGGGCTGCTGGCGGTTGCTGGCCGTCACTGGTGCTGTAGAAGCATCTCTGCCTTCATGTCCATGGTGTCTTCTCCCTAAGCACGCGCACCTATTTCTGAATTTCTCTGCTTTTTTTCCCCCCTCAAGACAGAGTCTCATTCTCTGGCCCTGGGTAGAGTGCTGCGGCATTATAACTCACAGCAACCTCAAACTCTTGGGCTTAAGGGATCCTCTTGCCTTAGCCTCCTGAGTAGCTGGGACTACAGGAGCCCCCCCACAACGCCTGGCTACTTTTAGAGATGGGGTCTCACTCTTGCTCAGGCTGGTCTCAAATTCATGAGGTCAAGCAATCCACCCACCTTAGCCTCCCAAAGCGCTAAGATTACAGGCATGAGCCACCATGTCCAACCTTGAATTTCCTCCCCCCCTTTTTTTTCTTTGTTGCTCTTAGTAGAGTCCTGTGGCACATGGCATCACAGCTCACAGCAACCTCCAGCTCTTGGGCCTAGGCAGTTCTCTTGCCTTAGCTTCTGAGTAGCTAGGACTACTCAGGCACCTGCCACAACGTCTGGCTTTTTTTTTTTTTTTAATTGCAGTTTGGCTGGGGCCGGGTTTGAACCTGCTGCCCTTGGTATATGGGGCCTGCACCTTACTGAGCCACAGCTGCCACCCAAATTTTCCCTTTTGTAAGGACCTCATCAGATTAGATTGGGGTCCACCTGCCCCCAGTGGGATCACATCTTACCTAATCTCATCTGCAATGACTGATATCCCACGTTCTGAGGCACCAGGGGTTAAGATTTCAACGCAGGCATTTTAGCGAGAGGACATGGTTCAACCTACCCTGAAATGAAGCTTCCTGGACTCCAGAGGAGAGAGTAAGACAGAGCCCAGCACAGCCCGGCAGCTGCAGAAAAATGTGTATTCTCATGCCAAGTCTACTAGAAGTAATAACCAAGGGCCACACAGCCCTTGGTCAGGGACCTCCTATATGACAGAGTGCTTAGATAGATGCCCCTTGAAACTGCAAGTTTCAAGCCTCAGTTTCCTCATCCACAAAATGAGAGGAGCACCTGGCCCAGCTCATGCTGGACAAATAACAGAACCACAGCAATGCCATGTAAGCACTCTGCCCCTGCTCACTGTCCTGAATACACATCCCTGGGGGATGAGGAGATGATTCCCGGGAATCTGACCCGCCGGGGGCTGGGAAGCCTTGTCAAGACTTTGCCAAGATTTTCATTTGTGTTGTATACGTGCAGTGTAGAGCTGGCCTCCTTGTGTGTTTGGCTAGTTGGAGCCAACCTTAGGCTCTCTGACCCTGGTTAGGGCAGGTGAACAGACAGCCAAACTCCTCTGGGGGCCAGGTGCTGGGAGAGGTGAATGCACTGCCCAAACCTGCTGGCTCTCATCTGGGCCGCCCAGTGGACCCTGCCCTATAGCCATTGTTGGGGAACAGGTGTGGAGAGGCACCTGGTCTGGGCAGACCCATCGCCTCTCTGAGCCTCACTTTCTTAGGCAAAGACAGAGGTGCTCGGGCCTGAAGGCAGAGTGCAAGGACAAAAGCAGGAAGAGACTGCAATGCCCGGCTGGACTGACACAGGTGTTCAACTCAACTGTCCCAGGGAAACTTGGTCTCTCCCGTACACAAACACACCAGCACCTGCACACTGACACAGTGACACACACATACCTACATGCGTGCACTCTCGGGAACACACAAATGCCCCTCTCCATGCACAAGGACGTGTGCAGGTGCAAGAGTCCATACATAGGCACGCTCATGACAGTCTGCACAAACCATCTGTTGGTCTCAAAAATGTTAACTTTCAAAAGCCAGGCCTCTCAACTAGATCTCTAGCCCTATTTCTCAGATTTCCATCTTAGAATAATAGCATTTGACGCCGCCATCGGAGCAAGTACATTCCCAGAAAAGTTGCGAGTGATCCTGCAGCCTGCACCATAATCTATTAAATAACAAAGTAGATAAAATACTTTAATGTTTCAATTACATGAACCCCCACGCTGCCACCTGCAGCTGGGGATTCCTCAGTCTGCTGGGCTGGGCGTCTGGTGAGGGGAAGTCTTCCTTGCTGCGGCCAAGAGGCCCCTTGTCACCTAAGCCCAGGGGCATCTTGCATTCTCCACAGCCCTCCTCGAGCCCCAGCAGGGGCTCCTGAGTCCACATCTGACCTTCCATCAAGAGCACCAGGAAGGGGACTGTGTTGACTTGGAAACAGCAGCCACATCAGGAGTAGGACTATGGGGCCAGGGCACCAGAGTCTCTGAGAACACCAGGGCTCCTACAGAAACACTCAGGACTGGCTAGGCCACCCAGGCCGTGAGCTTGGTACCCAGCTGTGGGGCTGGGACACGTGTGGGCTTTGAACCCTGTGGCCTCCCTGCATGGATCCCCCTGCCCGGGGGCCTCGCTGGGTGGCTCTGAAGAAGCCGCACCATCTCGTGGTCCTTGTGGTCTAGCACGCGGGGCAGAAACAGGCTGGACTTCTGCGTACGGCGCGTCTTAAAGCCCCTGCGGGGCCGGCCCTTCCCGTTCACAGACACGTACCACAGTCTCTCAGCACTGGGCTGCCGCCGGGCCCCAGACCCGCTGGGCACTGTCCGGTACAGCCGGGAGGCGTATGTGTTATAGCCCAGCTCGTGGATCCGCTCCACAAACTCGCACTCAGCGTTGTAATGCTCCTGTGGGGACAATATGCCATGGTCAGTGGTCACGAGAGATCACACTGGTGTCAGGGTTAGGGTCACAAGGATGCCTGCTTCCTGACACCTCCCTCCCCTCCATTGAAGCTGCCGGCCCCAGCTGCCTGTGCCTGTCGAAGCCCTGGTCACACCTGGGCCTCCACACCTTTGCCCTGTGTGCCCCTCCTAGTGTGCCTGGTGAACTTGGCCTTCAGCTTAAACATCTCTCTCTAAGGTTTCCAGAGCACCTCCAGAGGGGTCAGCTTCTCCCTGCTTCTCACCTCTGGGCTCTGCCACCCTCTGTCCACTGGCCTGAGAGCACTAATGATGGGGCTCCCTCCACATAAGGATGTGTGGGTTGTCTGTGGAGCAGAGACAGCCTGCCGACCCGGTGCCCTGGCTGTCTGCGGCTGGCCTGGAGGATCCCCATCCCTTAGGTTGAAGCCAGGATGCTACTATGTCACCAATATTGCTGCTCTTGGGATGAGTACAGATACTGGGGCTTCTAACACACGTAGATGTAAATGAAATTCACATTGTCATTAAGATCAATGGGGACCCCTTGTTAGGCATAGCTTAAGGCATAGCCACACTGGGGAGATCCCACAAGGCAGCCCCTGAGAGGACCTCCCACAGGTGTAGGGAAATGACAGGTAGATTCCTACTCTCCCAAATGCATAGTGAAACTCTGAAGTGGAGAAGCTATCACCAGTGTCCCCAAGGCCTGGCTGTGGGAGGTCCTCTCACGGGCTGCCTATGGGGTCTCCCCAGTGTGGCTATGCCTGAAGCAAACCCAGCTGAGGTTTCAGTCCCAGCTACAGGCAGGGGGGAATGTCTAGGGCCACCTCCCCAAGAAGACCATGGATGGGAGCTTCTCCATCCCAAACAGAAATGGCCGACTCCTCCCCACACTCTGTAAGGGGCACTGTGGGGTGCAGGGAAAGCAGAAGGGTGTCCTTCTTTCCGGGCACTGGCCACAGGGAGAAAGCAGAAGGCCTTCACAGCCTGTCTCCACCTGGGTGTGGTATCCCTGAGGGGGTGAGGACAAGGAGCAGCTACTGAGTGGCCAAAGGCAGTCACAGGCTGGCCGGGCCGTGCCCACGGCCTGGGCAGCGTCTGACCAGGCAGGACCTCAGGAAGCAAATCCTTTTTTGGTGATGTGGAAGCCCACAGTAGGTAAAGGGGAAAGGCCACCTCTCCCCACAACCCCAACCCCTCCCAGCTCTCCTGCCCCTCCACAGAAGCCCAGGGCTCCCTGGATCCCAGTATAAACATCACTACCCAAGAACAACTTTCACAGTTTACAGATGGGGAAACTGAGGCTGGGGTATGTACCAGACCCCAAATCACAGAAGGATGGGACGTTGTTTTGACCTATACCTGACCCCTGCAAAGCAAGGGGCTCGGAGACTGTCTGGGAATGGGTGGGTGGGCTCAGGGCAGACTGTCCCCAGCCCCTCACAGTGGACATGCTATTTTAGGGGCTGGCCCCCACCTAGACTGTGAGAAACTAAGGGCCAGGACTGACGCCCTTGCCATGTCCCTTGATCCTGCAAGAGATGCATCCACCCAGGGCCAGAGAAGCCAGATGGTGGCTTTCTCTTTACAGTGGCGGGGGAGGTAGTTGAAGAACATGGGTCTGTGAGCCTCAGAAGGCCAGGGGCCCAGGCCCCCTTGGGTTCAGATCACTTGCCGCACTTTGTGAGGGCACCTAGGGTGACCAAGATAACCAGGGAGGAAGATGTCAGCTCAGGGGCCAAGGTCACATGCTCCAGGGCCACTGCCATTGGGACTCACTGTGTCAACAGTTCCTACTGGCTATCCTGACCTGCTGTCTCATCCAGACTCTTTATTCAACAAGTCCCTTCCCTGGGGCCACTTCTACCCTGTGGAGCATGAGAAGGAAGTAGACTCAGAGATGCCTTGTTGCCTTGTTGACAAGATGACTTTTGAAGAGTCCTGGCAGGGCACTGCCCAGGGGGCATCTCTGGGGAGAGGAGCACTCCAGGCAGTGGTGGCACATGTGGAGGGTGAGTAGCACAGGTGTTCTGAAGAGCCAAGAGGGGCCTGATAGGCAGAGGGGGCATGGGCTACAGAATGGTGGGCGGAGCCAAGGCACGCCAATCATTCCTGGATGAGGAGGCGTGCCCACAGGCCAGGACATGAGCAGATTTGCCACTTAAGAAGATCGCTCAACATGTGCCTAGCAGAGTGCAAATAAGGTCAGTGGCCAGGGCACTGATTGGTCAATGAAGGAAGGAAAGCAGCATAAATGGGTATGGAAAAAAGGAAGGAAGAACAGGTGAATGGAAGGATGAATGGCTGGCTGAAAGAAAAGGATAGGTGGACGTATGGATGAATATATGTGGAAAAAGAGAATAGGTAGGTGAAGGGTAGATGAACAGACCAAGGAATGGGAAGAAGGATAGGTAGACGGATGGAAGGAAGGAGGGCTAGAGGGATGGAAGGCTAATAAATAGATGGATAGATGATTAGACGGGTGGAAAGGAGGACAGGCAGATTGAAAGATGGATGGAAGGAAGGAAAGACAGGTGGGTGGGTGAATGGATGGAGGGAAGGAAGTTCGGAAGAAAGAAGGACAGGTGGATGGATGGATGAATGCATAAATGGATGGAAGGAAGGATCAGTGGATGGATAAATAGATGGGGAAGAAATAAAGGTAGGGTACATGCATAGAGGGATGGAAGAAGGAAGGGTGGGAGGGAAGGAGAGAGGGAGGGAGAGAGAGAGAGAGGTTGGGAGGTGGGACGGAAGCCCAGATGGGGAATGGATGGCCTAAAGGCAGGAGAGGCTTACAGGCCTATACCTAGGTCCTATGGCTGTAGGTATGTTGGCGGGGCTCACAAGAGTCTGCATTGTTGACAATGACCTTGGGAATGAAGCAAGAGATGTGGGGTATGCGGACTGAACAGAGATCCAGGAGGTGCAGTCTGAGGATTTGAGATGAATCAAAGCTGGCGCAGAGAGAGCAGGTGAAGTCTGCCATGGCTCCCAGCTGACCTTGGGCTATGGTGAGTGGCTGGGGGGCCAATGGCTAAGATGTGCATTCAGGGGAACAAGGGAGTCCAGTGGGGTGTGCTGCCCTCTGCCTGGAGTCTCTGAGCCAGCAGGACTTTGGGGAGAGTGGCCTCTAACCCAGAAGGGAGGCCAGGGCTAGAAGTGGGAGTGGCAGGGAGCATTAATAGTCACTGCCCACAGAGCAGATGGGCTGGCCGTGGGAGGTGAGGAGTGGGCTGAGGGCAAAGTTCAGAGAGCTCAGGCTGTCCCCAGGCGGGGCGGGGAGAACAGCACTCCTGGGGATTTGGCAGGAGACAGGGTGAGGGCACCAGGTGGCAGGGGGCAGGGTTGGACCCCAGGCTGTGGGGCCTTGAGACCTTCTCTCCTGGGCACTCTAGAAAGTTGCACATGGTCCAGCTAGACTGCCTGGCTAATCCTGAACTCATCCTCCCACCCTCCAGTGGGCTGGGAGCTTCTCTCCATTCTTCAAATCCAGGGATGGAAGCCACAGGTGAGCTTTGTTCTGTCCCCCCCAAAACCTGGGCCCCTACAGGAAGAGATGATAGAGGCCTTTGTCTTCCCTCCCGAGCCAGCACTCCCTGCTCTACTCTGTGAAGTCCCCAGTGGGGACTGAAATTCTCTTCCCTGGTCAGTAAGACCTGTACCATCACTGAAGACGACAGGGAGAGAGGCAGCTGTGGGATGGTCCATTTTAAGAATACAAGGTTGGGGCAGCACCTGTGGCTCAAAGGAGTAGGGCACCACCCCCAAATGCTGGAGGTGGTGGGTTCAAACCCAGCCCCGGCCAAAAACTGCAAAATAAAATAAAATAAAATAAAAAGAATACCAGGTCAGTCCCCTTTACACACACCAGAAGCATAGGGTCCTGGGGGTCCAGAAAGCCCCAGTCCAGCTCTGAGAAAATCCAGACCTGGCCGCAGGCAAAGTGCACATTCTTATAAACCACAATTGGTGTGTGGAGACTCTGGGAGGTAGGTAGGCACTGCAAGGGCCCTGTCCCCAGACGCAGCTTCTAACAGGTGGCTCCTAGGCCACAGAAAACAAATGGGTGCGTCCCAACCTCTGCATTTCCCTCAGCAGAACAGCCAAACATCTGTGGTGAAATAGTTGACTAAAAGGAGGGTTTGCCCCACCTCAGCGTGGGCAGGGAAATGTTTCCCTTGTAAGCACAACTGAAAAGAGAAGCAACCACAGGAAGACAGTCAGAGGGGCATGTCATCCCGGTTACATATGCACGGAAAACCTGTCATTGCCCACGAAGGTATCGGCTGAGGTGCATGTAATAACTAGGTGCAGGTAGCACATGTCCTAATTGGGTCTTCCTCCTCCCTGCCCCTGCGGGTGAGAGACACTGCCAATGCCCACAGAGTCACAGGACCAGGTGGTAGAGAGACCAGGTTCCAAACCCAGGTTCAAGGGCCCTGCTCACCTTCTGCCCTCGGTTCCTTCCTAAGAACCACCAGCTCTTGCCTTTCCTCCCTCCAGGGAGCTAGCTGAGATGACCAACACCTCACCCCCTCCCTCAGCTGGCTTGGGTCCATTTATTTCAGTTGAAAATTGAGGAACAATTTCTCCTGGTCTCTCAGCTACCCTTAGGGAGGAGTGATAATGATGACGCAGTTTAGGGGAGCATTTTCTAACCCAGACACAGAGCATGTCTGACCCCAGCAAGCTCCTCCCCAATGGCTGCACTCAGGCTGGGGCAGCTGGTAAGAAATGGGGCCGAAAGAGCCGCAGGTGAGGAGTCACAGATGGGGGTTCTGGCTGCAGCTCTGGGCAAAGATTTCTACTGCCCACATTCCCTCTGTGCCCCATGTCAGGTTCCAGTGAGATGGTCACCTGATCAGCACCTGCCCACATGGGGGACCCGACTCACCGAAGCGTAGAGCCGGCCCCTCTTGTTCATGGCCAGGTACCGCCCGGAGAAGAGCCCCCTGATGGCCACGACGCCCACCTCCACCGCTGTTATCTCCAGGATGCCTGGGAAGGATCAGGAAGGTTCATCACTGCTGCTGCCCCCCCACCTCACAGAGTCACAGAGGTGACAGCGGAGCACCAGCTGGCCCTGCCCAGACCCTCCCCGACCCTCCATCTCAGGGGTGGCAAGGACCACCAACAGATGGGAGTAGAGAAGGGGAGACATCAGGGAAGCCTTTCCAAAAAGAGCAGCTCAACCTGGGAGGGAAATAATACCATTAACATTTACACCCACAGACCCTGTGACAGGCATGACCTGGGGTCTCCAGCAACCTTGTGCACGGGTTTCATCTTCTGATGGACAAGCACCCGCCAGAGCACAGCATGAGTTTGAGTGGGAATTCACCCAGGCTGTGGATAAGGCAGGTGGAGGGACAGCCTGGGCTGGACCAGTCAGTTGATAACACAACCCACAGTGCAGTGCAGAGAAGGTGCCCCAGTGGACCTGGCAGGAGATAATTGTGCCGGGAAGGGGGCACCTAGAGATACTGGATGTGGGGCAGAAACCTGGCCAGGTCTCACCCACTCCCTAGTGTAAGAACGTTTACATCTCCCCTAATTCCTTTCCTTCTAGACAGAAGAGCAGGGTGGAGGTGGGGGGTGCAACAAGGGCCCAGATGGGGTCATTGCTCTGAGGGGAGCTGGGGGGACTGCATCCTCTCCAGGTGGTGCCTGTTGGGAGCACGCACGCACTCAAGGCTGCTCTAATCACCAGGATCCATTGTGGATTCGCTGGCGCTTTTGCTCCCAAGCAAAAGCCACTGGCCTCTCGCGCCCCTGGGGCGCAGGCTGGACGGACTCCAGCCTCAGGCCAGCAGAGCATCAGTCTGGATGCAGGACAAGGGCTGCTGCAGGCGCGCGCGCACCTCTCTACCTCCCACAGCCCTCCCTGGTTGCACCAGTTAGTTTCATTGGTCTGCGAGGCGGAGTTTGGATTTGGAGAGAACCCGGTGTCTCTTGGAGACGAGCCCTGAGAACCAGGACTCGGACTCCTGGCGACGGCTGGTTCCCACTGTGTAGCTCCAGAGGCATCCCTCCACCCTTCACAGGGCTGCGGCTTCCACCAGGAAGCTGTGGTTTCCCGCCGCCGCCTGCATCGGCCAGGCCGCGCGTCGCAGCGGAGGACCTCCGCGGCCCTGGGCACACACACTCCCACGCTCGCGACTGCGATCCTTCGGGAGCTGGCTCTGAGCTCCGCTCTCTTGCTGCCCACCCAGGGCTCAGCGCGGCCCCAGGCCCCTGCGGTCAGAAGAATCTAAGCGGTGGAGTCTCGCGTGCCTCCCGCGGTGAGCAGTCCCGGCTGCCGGGGTCCTGGATGCCGGGTGGGCTGTGTATCTACACCTCAGACCCAGGCTGACGCCTCCCTGTGCTCCTGACCTGCATCCTGCGTCTGCCCCCCACCCCAGCGGCGGGCCCCCCCACCCTCCCTGTAGCTCTGCGGTCCAGGGTGGAGGCGGGAGGGGTGCAGATCAGCGCCGGCAAAGTAGTGTCTGTCGGTGGCAGCCTCGGCCGGGACCTAGCTGCGCCCAGGCGAGCGGCCATCCTCTGCTCAGAAGCCGCAGCGCAGGGCGACCACCTGGGCCGCAAGCATCAAGAGCAGAGGGGACGGTGGGGCGTCCAGGGGTCGCAGGAGGAGGAGAAGTCGTCAAAATAATAAAGAGGATGATAAATGCCTTGTCCAGCTCCTTTTCTCTGACAAATTCAAAAAGCTTAAACTTGACAGGGCCACCAAACGCAGCTGAGCCGAGAGCCTCGGCGTCGCCTACCTCGTGCCCTCTTGGACTAGCGGGCCGAGGGGGGAGCAGACTCTGACAGTTCTCCCCAAACACGGGCAGCGGCCATAGGTGGGTGCCCTCTTTGGACGTGAGTCCCCTTGCCCCAAAGCTCCCGGGGGACTTCAGCGGGCATTCTTCTCCGGACGTGGAGAGAGACGAGAGGACCTCGGCATTCCTCCTTTGGCGGCGGAAGGCACCTAGTCCTCTCGGACACCTTGGCACGCGGAGTCCCTTAACTCGGCCCTTGCAGGGCGCTGCTCCTTCCCTCACCCCCGGGACTCCCCAGGCGCCCAGCACTCACTGTAGGCGCTGTTCTCCAGGCCCACCCTGCGGGACCCCGCAACGCCCAGCACTCACTGTAGGCGCTGTTCTCCAGGCTGCCATTGACGCGGCCGCTCGGGTGCAGCTGGAGGTGGTACCTGGTGGCGCAGTAGAGTTTGCGGCGCCGGGGCGCCCCGCCGAGGTGTTCGTATACGCCGCCGCGGCCTCCCGCATCGCGCCGCAGCCGCGCCCCGGGGCCCGCTGAGGGCCAACCGGGCTCCAGCAGGCTGAGCAGCAGGAGCCAGATCAAGCCCATAGTGGCATCGCGCCCGCTCCGCGGCGGCGGCGGCGGCGGCTGCAGGAGAGCGCGGCACCCATGGAAGGGGCGGCAGCCGAGCCGCGCCGCGCAAAGCGCTGGGAGCCGACTCCCGCGCGTGGCGGTGCGGACTCCGGCTCCGCGAAAAAGGGAGGGGGGAGGGAGAAGTGGGGTGACAGAGAGGAGGAGGAGGAGAGAAAGACAGAAAGAGAGAGCGAGAAGGGAGAGAGGGAGAAGGGGGGTAGAAAAAGATCCTTTAATGTTCACCCAGGAGCGGTGAAATTTCCGTTGCTGCGCAAAGCGCTGGAAGAAAGGACGGTTCGGCAACAAAAGGCCGACGTGGTCCCCAGGCGGAGGCGCGGGCGGGGCGGGAGGCCGGCGGGTGGAGAGCCCGCGGGGCACGAGGTTCGGCGGGCGCTGCCTGCGCACCTCGCCCCCGCGCACCGCCGTCGGGCCGCAGCTCCGTTAGGCAGCGCGCCCCGCGCCCCCGCACGCCCTCCCGGCTCTGAAAGGCCCTTCCCCGCCCTTCCCCCGCCCCTCCCCCAGACCAATTATGCCTCTGAAAATTATAGACTGAGGCCTCGAGGCGGCCGCCCCAGGCCCTGTCACCCCCTCCCGCCCCCCATCAATCCCCCTGCACAATAGGGCCGCGCAGATGACTGATGTCCGTGAAAACAACTTGCGGGGAAGTCGAGCTGACAAACGCCCATTAAAGGCGACGCATAATGAAGGGGGCTGGCGAGGGCTGCGGAGGGGAGGGTCTGGGCCGCGGGCGCGCGTGGGAGACCCCGGGTTTGTGTCTGTGCCAGGAACTCCTGCAGGAGCGGCGTGTGGTGGGACCCGCCAGGAGGTGCTTTATCCTGTCACACACCCCAACCAGGCACCCCGGAGGGTCCTGCCCAGAGATGGGGCTGAGGAGTTGGCAGGAGGTGCAGAGGAGCCAGAGCCAGAGTCCCAGGGAGGAGGAGCGGTACAGGCAAAGGTGGGGGGAGACAGACAGGAATGACAAGACAGGAAGGGAATGACCAGACGAGACAGGGCAGCAGGGACCCCTGGAAGAAGGCCTGAAGAAGTCTGGCGGCCACAGAGAGACGAGTTTGAGAGAGAAACACAAGGGCAGGACAGCGCCACCCTGATGGTTCCACAGCAGCACACAGCCCTGGGCTGCCTGGGGGTCAGGGTGCACATCAGGGGTCGGGGTGGGAGGCGTGTCTACTGGGGATCCCAGTGAAAGGGGCTCAGACACTGTTGGGAAAAGCCACATTCCCCATCCTTTCTCTTGTTCCCCTGGCCTCTGCCCCAAGTGGCCTCCTGGGCAGCAGTCAGCAGGATACCTGCTGGTGGGCTCACTCAAAGGGGCTTTGCCTCCAGGGTGGGGCACCATGGGGTCCAGTGGTCTAGGCTACAGTCTTGGCTCCAAGTTGACCAAGGGCTCTGGAAGAAGCCAAGTGTCCGGCGTCCCTGTTGCTCAGGGCTGCACCAGGATTCTGGGTCCTGGCAGGGGTGCCGAGCAGCTAGTGCACACCACTGGGGCATTTCTAGCCATGGCTTAATACAGCTGGGCAGCGTGTCGTCCGTGAGCACACTCCAGCATGCTTTGAGCCTGAGTGCTCCTCCCAGAGGTGGACACCCCCATGCCAGCACTCAGCACCTTAGGCCTGGAAAGCATGCCTGATCACACCGCCCCTGAGCTGGCTTGCGAGGGTCCTTGAACAGTACGAAGACCAGGCCACTGAAATGCTAGAGCCTCAGCCTCTTAGTAATGGACCCTGCATTACAGGGGACAGAGGAAGGCCCAGGGACACCCCAAGGACAGAACCAAGAGCAGAACGTGCCCAGTGGGGTTCTGTGTGCTGACCTGGGCTGGCACCTGCCGATCACTTGACCTTCCTCAGAGAGAACTGAGGCAGCCCAGCAGATGCTGGCATCCAGAACACTTCTAGCTCTGCCAGTGTGAGTCGCCAGCCTCCCAACACTGTGGTCCAGAGAGACGAGAAGAAATGCAGTGTTCAAGACAGACAGAGACAGAGAAAAATGTGTAAGAATTCAGAGCAACCGAGAGAAACAGCCAGAGGAGAGAAGAGACAGACTAATTCTAAGAACGAGAGAGCAAGAGTGGTCTGCTGGGGTGGGCGAGCACAGGACTTCGGATGCATCTTTCCTAGGTCAGCCCACCCTCCCCTCTAAAAGTCTCCCTCTGCCCCTCTGGAAGACTAGGAGGAGGCAGAAAAATCCAACCGAGGCAGCTGGGTTTGCAGTGTCCCTCCTGCTCCATGCCTAGGGCCCCCAGCAGTTCCCAGGGAGGCTCCCTGGCACTGATCTCCAACCCCACCCACCTGTGGTCAGCCACTGCCCACCTCCAGGTCTGCCTGTGCCCTAGAACCTGGTATGAGGGCAGGGATCCAAAGGTGACTCCCTTCCATAGGAGGGAAGCTGCAGAGGGTAAGAGGTTCTGGTAGTTTTGTCCCTGACTGTCCCCTCAGCTTCTAGACAGCACCTGGCACGTGGTCCCTCAGTGTGCACTCCTTAAATGAATGCATGAATGATGAGTGGCTTGGCCGCCTCTTGCCACATGGAGATGGCCATGCAGCATCACCTCTCTGAGATACTGGTTTTTCATGTATTTGATGCCCCAAAGTTGGTTCTAGAAACTCAGTGGAATCTCCCCTGCAAAGTCTCCGGCCAGCATATCTATCAGTGCAGAGAATGCCCCATTGATAGGGGCCCATGGTCTCTTATGCAAGCCTCGATGTCTTTGAGGGTGAGGGGGCGCGCTACGCAGCTATGCTGGGATAGCAGGTGCCCCCATCCCTACCAGGAGGCCCCTCCTAGCAGACCTGGGTTACCATGTGGTGTTCTGCTTAGTGTGACTTCTCTAGGGCACAACAGTGCTGTCTGGGCTACATTTCTTCCTCTCCTCTGGGCCCTGGCAATTTCCTTTGTCCACGTCAGAGGGAGTTGTCTGAAACCCAAAGCTGCCTTCACCTGCTGCCCCAGACCTATTGACAGAGGCTTCAGTGTCAGTGGGACCCTTGGCACACTCACCACCTGCCCAGGTTCCCATCTATTTCCATATCTTCCTGTCTGGGCCTCCAGGCTTTTGCTCACCACCCCGGGAGTTCTTCCTCTGCATCTAAGGTGCCCTATCTCTCCAGCCCAGGAAGCCCCCTTGGACTGTTCCTAGCCTGGCCTTGTGGACCCCTCCTGGCCTGGGCTTGGCTCTGGTCCTGCCTGACTGCCAGGCCCTCAGGCACTCAGGCCCTGCTGGGGAGGCAGGCAGTTCAGGGGGCTCACTCACAAAGTCTTACTGGCCTCTGCTGAGGCACCCACACAACAGCGACCTCTGCCCCTCCCCTCCTTACAGAGCCAGGTGGGGGGTGCATAATGTGGTAATAGCGCCCCTGTTAATTGCTTCCAAATGGTCAACTGCAACCATTTGACTAATTAGTCTTTTCCAGACCCTGGCCGGACACCCCCAGGCCCAGCCCAAGCCCTCCTACCACCAGCACCAGAATGTCTGCCCAGAGCCCCCCTTCCCCAGGGCCCCACTTGGCTTTATGTGGTACCTGGGTCCAGGCCCCCACCTCTAGCTCCTTCCCCAGGAGAGAGAGCTGAGGGACAGAGTCCTGTGCTGTGGTCCCAGTGGCTGGCAGTGACTGTGGGAGTTGTTGCTGGCTCTTGGTCCCAGACTCATTCTAACTATGTCCCACCTGAGAGCAGCAGGAGAGAGATCTGGCCTGCTGGAGGGCCCCCAAATCCTGGTCGTGGCCCTGCTCAGACCCATCTTACAGATTGGAAGAGAGGCTCTGAGAGGTGAAGTGACCTGCCCAAGGTCACATAGCTGGGAGCTGAGGTGAGGTGACTAAAACCCTGTCTGTCCGCCTCAGCTGGGGACACTTGGCTCTTTGTCCCCTAACAGGCTGGGGGGTCTGGGAAATCATGCCCCTAAGCTCTCTGCTTCCAGAGAGTTAGAAGCCCCACTCAGCGGGGCTGGCACCGGCTCCCTGCCTGCTGGGTCCTGCCTCTGGCTGGATCAGCTAGACCCCCCTCAGCAGGTGAGGCATGAAGCAAGGGTTCCTTCTGGGCACAGGGCAGCAGAAAGCAGAGCATCCCTCTGTGCCCAGGGACAGACCCCCAAAGCTACCCCTTTTCCTCCCCACGGATGAGGGCAACCCCTCTGTCCCCCTCTGCCTCAGTGCCTGGCATGGAGCTGCATGAGGAGCAGGCATGGCTTGGAGATGGCCGTGTTCCCCCTGTGTCTCACACGGTCCTCCTCTCTCTGTGGGCGTCTATGCCCTGAGCTCCCCTTCTTATCAGGACACCAATTGTCTGATTGGATTGAGGCCTTCCCTAGTGACCTCTCTTTACTTCAATCACCTCTTAAAAGACCCCAGCTCCAAATGAAATCACATTCTGACGTCCTGGGGGTTAGGGCTTCAACATGCATTTGGGGGTGGGGGACACGATTCAGCCCAAACAAGTGCTAATGGTGATATTTGCCCTCCAGTCCTGAAATGGGTAGGGTGGATGGAAAGGAGGCAACGCGGTCCCCTCACCTCCTTCCACTACCCAATAGAGGCAGCCCCACCCAACATGGTCACCTGTCCCTCCCACCCCACCCTGACATGCCTCCACCTGGGACTCCTCTTCCCACCCTTCCTGCAGGACCCAGCTCAGGGCACCTGGAGCCTCCCTCTTGCAACCCTGATCCTGAGTTTCAACAGTGCCAGGCTCTCTGGAGGATGGGCAAGCCTGTCCTCTCTCCCTGGCTCTGTCCAGTGTGAAGTGTGGCTAGGACACTGGAGACAGTGCGTAGGAGGCAGGGAAGGTACACTGGAGGAGGGGTCAATTCACTGCTGAAGCAATGAGCAATTTGGGGGACCAGCTCCCATCATCTCATTCTGACTCAGACTTAGTGGGCCCTTTGCTGGCCCCATTCTCTCAACAAATCAAAGTCAAGCCCTTAAGATGTGGTTTCCCCAGGCCTCTCTTGATTGCATGGCCCAGAGGGAAGTTTTGCAGCCACCTGGGCTCGTGTAGGGATGGGCCTATGTGGCCAGAACTCCCACAAGGCGATCTGGAAGGAGCGGGCTGAATATATGTTTACTCTCTTTAAAGAGAAATGTTTCACGTTTCCTGACCTTGAGAGGCTGGAGAGATAAACTCAACCTCTAACTGATCAATTGGAGGGCAGCCCCTGTGGCCCCACAGGGAGACCCCTGCCTGTGCTCACCAACAGACCACCAGGGTCAGCTCAAGAGAGGTTCCCTTGCCACCAGAACCTCGGGGGGATTGCCCACAGCCTGCGATGTCCTTCCATTCTCTGCTTCTGAGCTGCAACCTCTAATTTTTAGGGCAAAGTCTGCATACCTTGCTTAGACATGGTCACGGTCTGGCTCTGTCCATCCTTGCCCTCCCTGGTCCACCCTTCACCTTGACAAGTCACTGAGAACTTCCCTGCCCCACTTTGGGGTCTCTGCACTGGCTGCTCCCACTAGTTGCAGCACGTGCCCTCACCCCTCTTCCCCTTTGCTTGTCTAGATTCTTCTTGTTCTTCAAATCCAGTTGAGAGACCCCCCCCCCCACTGTGCTGCATGACACATTTGCATCACTAAGGGACGTGTGCCCCTCACCCAGGACTATGAGCTCCCGAGCCAGCCAGCACCAGCCAGCTTTCCTCTGCACGGCTCAAAGTCACCCCCTCTCCCAGATCAGTGGTTCTCAACCTTCCTAAAGCTGCAGCCCTTTTTTTTTTTTTTTGAGACGGAGCCTCAAGCTATCCCCCTGGGTAGAGTGCCATGGCATCACAGCTCAAAGCAACCTCCAACTCCTGGGCTCAAGAGAGTCTCCTGCCTCTGCCTCCCAAGTAGCTGGGACCACAGGTGCCCGCCACAACGCCCGGCCATTTTTTGGTTGCAGCCATCATTGTTGTTTGGTGGGCCGGGCTGGGGATTTGAACCTGCCACCTTAGGTATACGTGGCTGGCGCCTTAGCCGATTGAGCCACAGGCCCCGAGCCTCAACTAATGTTAAATGTGAAAGTCAGTACCTGGGAATGTTCTTGGTGTTTTATCCTGCAAATCATTACAAAGACGCTGTAGGCACAGGAATTATCCTCTGTGGCAGGAACCCTATGACAGCATTAAGAAGCAATGTTAACACTTTACTCTTTTGTTTTGTTTTTGAGACAGTGTGCGTTGCCCCAGGCTAGAGTGCTGTGGCACCTTAGCTCACAGAAACTTCAAACCCCTGGGCTCAGGTAATCCTTTTGCCTCAGCCTCTTAAGCAGCTGGGACTACAGGCGCCTGCCACCATGCCCAGCCTATTTTTAAAATTCACTTTATTTATTTATTTTGACTAATTTTTTTTTTTTTTGAGACAGTCTCACTTTGCCGCCTTGGGTAGAGTGCTGTAGCATCCTAGCTCACAGCAACCCCAAACTCTTGGGCTCAACTGATCCTCTTGCCTCAGCCTCCTAAGAAGCTGGGACTACAGGTGCCTGCCACAAGGCCTAGCTAGTTTTTTTTTCAATTTTTAGTATAGACGGGGTCTTGCTCTGGCTCGGGCTGGTCTCTAACTCCTGAGCCAGGCAATCCACTCGCCTCAGCCTCCCAGAGTACTGGGATTATGGCGTGAGCCACCGTGCCCGGCTTTTTCTATTTTTTTAGTAGAGAAGTGTCTTGCTCAGGCTGCGGTGTTAACGCTTCATAAACAGTCCGGGGCAGATTCCAGCAATCTTTCCATTAGTGAACATGTTTTCTCTCTGGGATAACATATGTTTTAGATTTTCACCCTCATCTGGAGAGAAACTACCAGAAAGTGGAAGAGGTCCTGAATGGATGTATTTACTAAACTATAAAACCCAGCGGAAAGAGATCTGGCCTGAGTATCTTTGCGGCCTGCTTTCCCTCCTAATCTCTGAGCTCGAGCTTTGATGAATCTCCCACAGCTCGAGTGTGTGTCCTGCTTTCCCTAAATCCTAACCTTTGCACAAGCCATTCCTTTTTCTAGAACATTCCATTTCCCACTCCTGATTAGGTGCCCGGTTGATGATTAGACATCCCTTAGAGCTCACTGAGTCAACTCACCTTTTATGTGACAAACCTCCTTTGACCCCTCCCCGCCCTCCTCCACTCCTCACTCCTCTCCTCGCCCCCTTTTAGAGTAGGGGCTTCCTTCTTGGTTATTTCATTTATTTATGTCGTTAGACAGGGTTTCGCTCTGTCACCCAGGCTAGAGTGTGGTGGCATCATCAAAGTTCATTGCAACTTCAAACTCCTGGGCTCAAACACCCCTCCTGCCTTAGCTTCCCAAGTAGCTGGGACGACAGGTGGGAGCCACTTTGCCCAGCTAGCTTTTTAATTTTTTTAGAGAGATGAGGTCTCACTCTTGCTCTCAAACTCCTGGCCTCTAGTGATCCTCTCTCCTTGGCCTCCCAGAGTGCTAGGATTATGGGCGTGAGCCATCATCCCCACCCTCCTTCTTGATTCTCATATGGTCTCTTGATTGGCCCTTACAGTATTTTCTTTTCTTTTTGGTTTTTTTTTTTGCAGTTTTTTTTTTTGGCCAGGGCTGGGTTTGAACCCTCCACCTCCAGCATATGGGACCTGTGCCCTACTCCTTTGAGCCACAGGCGCCGCCCCCCTTATAGTATTTTCACGACGCATCAGAGCTGTCAGCATACCCCATTAGACTGTGGGCTCGATGCTGACAAGGATCTCTTGTTTTATTCTGTGACCGGAGGCTTAGCACTGAGTAGGTGATAGCAAGGTGTTGAGTAGTTGAGTGAACTAATGCCTCTATCAAAATACACACCAGGCTTCCTATTTTCATGTGCAGTTAAAGCAGCAAGGGTTCAGGACCGTTGGAAGAGACTGGCTTTATGTGTTGTTAATTATTAGAAAGACTTGGGGGCTCTGGACTAGGCCAGACATTGCTAACTATGACTATTTCTCCCCTAGGGTTCCGATACGGACACATTTTAGCATTCAGAAAAGGTTAAAGTACAGAAATTTTGATACTGTGACCTATCCAAAAACCGATCCTCAGTCGTTCGTAGGTACAAATAGGTCAATGTTTAAGTACGCCCTTTTTATGTTCCTGACTCAGCCACTCGACCAGAGCATAAAATGGCTAGAGCTGCTGAGTCCACATTTTTATACTTACGCTCACACGGATCCTGTGTTAAAAATCTATGAAAAAGGAGTAACCCCATTTTAAAGGCTAAAACCCAGGAGACAAAAGATAAAGACTGGCTCTGTAGCAAAATATTTCTTTATTAGTCAATTTTTAAGATTTAAACATCCAGGGTCACTGGTCAGATTTTTTAGTAGGAGAAATCAGTGTGAAGTTTGGGGCAACTATTTAAAAGTGCAGAAATGCAATTCTCAGTTGACAAGCAATAAAATTAGATTACAAAAGAGGGATTTAAAAGAAACAAGTAGGCGGGGTGCTGGGGCTCATGCCTATAATTCTAACACTCTGGGAGGTCGAGGAAGGAGGATCCCTTGAGCAAGAGCGAGACCCTGTGTCTACTAAAAATAGAAAAATTAGTTGGGCATCCTGGTGCATACCTGTTGTCTCTAGACTCAGGAAACTGAGGGACGATGATCATTTTTTTTTTTTTTAAGACAGATCCTCAAGCTGTTGCCCTAGGTAGAGTGCTGTGGCATCATAGCTCACAGTAATCTCAAACTCCTGGGCTCAAGTGATTCTCTTGCCTCAGCCTCCCAAGTAGTTGGGACTATAGGCACCTGACACAACGCCTGGCTATTTTTTTTGGTTGTAGTTGTCATTACTGTTTGGGAGGCCCAGGCTGGATTTGAACCCACCAGCTCTGGTGTATGCGGCTGGCGCCTTAGCTGCTTGAGCTACAGGCACCACCTGGGATGATCACTTGAACCCAGGAGTTGGAGACTGCTGTGAGCTTGGCTGAGGCCATGGCACTCTACCCAGGGTGAGTAAGACTCTTTAAAAAAACACAAAAAAGAAAACAACCGGCAAAGCATAAGCTCCAGTTATACAAAGATAATGTTAAAATATTTAAAAGGCTGTGTAGTATTCCGTGGTGTACATATACCACAGTTTGTTGATCCATTCGTGGATTGATGGGCACTTGGGCTTCTTCCATGACCTGGCAATTATAAACATTCTGATACAAATATCTTTGTTGTAATTCAATTTTTTGTCTTCTGGATATATACCTAGTAAAGGAATTTCAGGATCAAATGGCAGTTCTATTTTTAGTCCTCTAAGTGTTCTGCAGACGTCTTTCCAAAAGGAACATAGTTTACATTCCCACCAGCCGTGTAGAAGTGTTGCCTTTTCTCCACATCCATGCCAGCATCTCTGGTTTGGGGATTTTGTGATATGGGCTAACCTTACTGGAGTGAGGTGATATCTCAAAGTAATTTTGATTTACATTTCTCTGATGATTAAGAATGGTGAGCACTTTTCCACATATCTGTAGGCCATGCACTGATCTTCCTTAGAGAAATTTCTCTTCAAGTTCTTTGCTCACCCTGAGATGGATTCACTCGTTCTCTTCTTGCTAATACATTTGAGTTCTCTACGGAGTCTGGTTACTAAACCTTTGTCAGAGATATAACCTGCAAAAATCTTCTCCCATTCTGAGGGCTATCTGATTGCTTTATTTACTGTGTTCTTGGCTGTGCAGAAGCTCTTTAGTTTGATCAGGTCACAATAGTGTATTTTTGATGTTGCTTCAATTGCCCAGGGTGTCCTCCTCAAAAAATATTCGCCCAGGCCTATTTCTTCAAGTGTTTTTCCTACACTTTCTTCTAGTATTTTTTATGGTTTCATGTCTTAAGTTTAAATCTTTAATCCAGTGAGAGTCTATCTTAGTTAATGGTGAAAGGTATGGGTCCAGTTTCAGTCTTCTACAGGTTGCCAGCCAGTTTGCACAGCACCATTTGTTAAATAGGGAATCTATTCCCCACTCAATGCTTTTAGTTGCCTTGTCAAAGATCAGGTAACAGTAAGTAGCTGGATTCATCTGTTGGTTCTCTATTCTGTTCCATACATCTACCTCTCTATTTTTGTGCCAGTACCATGCTGTTTTGATCACTATGGATTTATAGTAGAATCTGAGGTCTGGTAGCGTGATTCCTCCTGTTTTGTTTTTACTTCTGAGTAAAGTCTTGGCTATTGGAGTTTTTTTCTGATTCCATATAAAATAAGTATTATTTTTTCAAGATCTTTAAAGTATGACAGTGGAGCTTTAATGGGGATTGCATTAAAATTATATATTGCTTTGGGTAGTATGGACATTTTAACAATGTTGATTCTTCCCAGCCATGAGCATGGTATGTTTTTCCATCTGTTAACATTTTTAGCTATTTCTTTTCTTAGAGTTTCTTAGTTCTCTTTATAGAGATCTTTCACATCCTTTGTTAGGTAAACTCCCAAATATTTCATCTTCTTTGGCACTACTCTGAACAGAATAGAATCCTTGACTGTTTTTTCGGCTTGGCTGCTGTTGGTATACATAAAGGTTACAGATTTATGAGTGTTGATTTTATAACCTGAGACACCACTATATTCCTTGATCACTTCTAGGAGTGATCCCTAGTGTTTTCCAGATATACAATCATATCATCTGCGAAAAGTGAAAGTTTAATCTCTTCTGACCCTATATGGACGCCCTTAATCGCCTTTTCTTCCCTAATTGCAATGGCTAAAACTTCCATTATGATGTTAAAGAGTGGTGGAGACAATGGGCAACCTTGCCTGGTTCCTGATCTGAGTAGAAATGATTTCAAATTAACTCCATTCAATATAAAATTGGCTGTAGGTTTACTGTAGATGGCCCATATCAGTTTAAGAAATATCCCTTCTATACCAATTTTCTTAAGTGTTCTGATCATAAAGGGATGCTGGATGTTATCAAAAGCTTTTTCTGCATCAATTGATAGAATCATATGCTCTTTATTTTTTAATTTGTTTATGTGATGAATTATGTTTTAGATTTACATATGTTGAACCATCCTTTAGATCCTGGGATAAAATCCAATTGGTTGTGGTGTATAATTTGTTTGATGTGTTGCTGGATTCTGTTTGATAGGATCTTGTTGAATATTTTTGCATCAATATTCATTAGTGATATTGGTCTGTAATTTTCTTTTCTTGCTGGGTCTTTTCCTGGTTTGGGTATCAAGGTGATGTTTGCTTTATAAATGTGTTGGGTAGTATTCCGTCCTTTTCTATGTTTTGGAAAAGGTTGAGTAGTATAGGTACTAGTTCTTCTTTAAAGGTTTGGTAGAATTCTGACATGAAGCCCTCTGGTCCTAGGCTTTTCTTTTTAGGGAGATTTTTGATAGTTGATGCTATTTCAGAACTTGATATAGGCCTGTTCAACATTTCTACTTCCTTCTGGCTAAGTTTTGGGAGGTGGTGTACTTCCAAGTATTGGTCGATTTCCTTCAGATTGTCATATTTCTGGGAATAAAGTTTTTTGTAATATTCATCAAGGATTTTTTGAATTTCTAAAGGGTCTTTTGTTATTTCATCTTTACCATTTCTTATTGATGAGATTTGAGATGTTATTCTTTTTTTCTTGGTCAGGCTGTCCAAAGGTTTATCTATTTTATTGAACTTTTCAAAGAACCAACTTTTTGATTCATTGATCTTTTCTCTAATCCTTTTATTTTCAATTTCATTTAATTCTGCTCTAATTTTAAGTTGCTTGAGATGACCCAGTAAGTTGTTAACTTCCACTCTTTCCGTTCTCTTGAGGAAGGCTTGCAATGCTATAAATTTCCCTCTTAGGATTGCCTTTGTGGTATCCCAGGGCTTCTGATAACTCATGTCTTCGTTATTGTTTTATTCTAAAAATTTGGTAATTTCCTTCTTTATCTCATCTCTGACCCTTCCATCATTCAGCATAAGGTTATTTAGCTTCCATGTTTTTGTATGAGACTGCAAATTCCTATTGTTACTGAGTCTTTTAAGGTAAGATGAGATTCTTGTATACAGCAGATGTCTGGTCTGAGTTTCTATATCCAATCAGCCAATATGTGCCTCTTTAGGGGACAATTTAAACCATTCACATTGATTGAAATTATTGATAAGCCTGGTAAAATTTTGGGCATTGAGTTACTCAAAATTCCAGTAGATATTTTTAATCCTTTTGCTACTATAGAAGTTGGAATTTGATCAAAAGTTTTTGAGTGAGTTTACTTTTGTTGTGGAGGATTACACTGGTCATGATGGAGGATAGGTTTGAGAATTTCCTGGAGAGTTGGTTTAGTTATGACAAATTTATTCAACATGTGAATGTCATTAAAGTATTTCATTTCTCCATCATGCATGAAACTCAGTTTAGCTGGATACAATATCCTGGTTTGAAAGGTATTTTGTTTTAGGATATTAAAAGTCAATGACCATCCTCTTCCAGCCTGAAAGGTTTCAGCCAAGAGATCTGCAGTCATCTTAATACTCTTCCCCTTATAGGTTATGGTTTTCTTAAGTCTGACTGTTTTCAGAATTTTCTCTTTCATCTTCACTTTAGTGAAGTTAATTATGATGTGCCTTGGTGATGGTCTTCTTTGGTTTAAGTTGTGCTGGGGTTCTGAAACTATCTGCTATCTGAATTTCAGAATCTTTTGGCATGTCTGGAATGTTCTCTTTCATAATTTCATGAAGAAGAGCCTCTGTGTTTTGTGAAGCAACTTCATCACCTTCAAGGATTCCTATAATGTGAATATTAGTTTTCTTCGAATTATCTGAGAGCTCTTTGAGAGAAAGATCTGTTTTTGCTCTCCATTTCTTTTGATCTTTGCACTCCTGGGCTTGTTTGAAAGCTTTGTCTTCAAAGTCAGAGATCCTTTCTTCTGCCTCATCCACTCTGTTATGGAGGGGTTCCACCATATCTTTCAGATCCTTGAGGGCTGCAACTTCTTGCCTCAGTGTTTCAAAATCTTTGATCATTTTATCTTTGAAATCATTGAATTCTTGAGACATCTTTTGAATAATTTCTTGAGAAATCTTTTGAATAATTTCTTGAAATTCAAATTCCCTCCTTTCTTCCATTCTGTTAATCTTATTTGCTATCTACCTTCTGAACTCAATTTCTGACATTCCAGCCATCTGTTTATCAATGGGATCTTCAATTTCATCTGCCAAATTTTTCCTAGGGGAATTGATCTACTCTGGTTATTCAAGTTGCCAGAGTTTTTCCGCTGATTCTGCCCCGTGCTGTTTACCCTGCTTGGAGACCTTATCAGAACCGTTCAGTTGGTGGTTTCTTCTGGTTGCCCAGAGAGACAGGGCATGTCTGTTGTCTTTTCCCAGTTCTCAGGCGCTGGGGCAACCAGGGCACAACAGAATGGCAGCAGCTGCATGGGAGTGTGTGTCTCAAGATCAGACCCTGTTTGGCCTGCCAGGGTGCCCAGGGGGGGCAGGAGACCAGCAGCGGCCAGATCAGTCCTGGTTTGGCTCCACTGGGGTGACTGGGGGGCAGCAGACCCCAGTGTTTTGGTTTAGGGCACTTGCACAGCTGGATCAGTCCTAGTTTGGCCCTGCCAGGGTTACCTGGGGGCAGGTGAACTACAGCAGCTGCACAGAGCACAAGAGCAGCCAAATTAGTCCTACTTCAGCCCCACAGGGGTGACAGGGGGTGCGGAGCAGGGGAATGGTGGCTGCCAGGTCAGTCCTAGTTCAGCCCCACCACGGCCACCAGGGGGCAGGGGAATGGCAATGGCTGGATCAGTCCTAGTTCAGCACCACTGGGCAACTGGGGGGAAGGGGAATGGCAGCCACCAGATCAGTCCTTGATCAGCCCCACTGGGGCAACTGGGGGGGAAGGGGAATAGCAGCAGCTGTGCAGGGAACATACACAGCCAGGTCAGTCCTAGTTTGGCTCTGCCAGGACAACGAGGGGGCAGGGGAAGGGCAACACCTGTGCGGGGATTGCATGCAGCCGGGTCAGTCCTAGTTCGGCCCCGCTGGGGCAACCAGGGGACATGGGAACTGCTGCAGCTAGATCAGTCCTAGTTCAGCCCTGCCAGAGCAACAGGGAGTAGGGGGAACAGCATCTGTGGTGTAGGGCACGCGTGCGACCAGATCAGTCCTAGTTTGCCCCACCCGGGCAACAGTGGGGCAGGGGAACAGCAGCAGCTGAATCAGTCCTAGTTCATCCCCGCCAGGGCAACCATGGGGGCAGGGGAATGGGGAATGGAGGACTCTTTCTCCACCACCCACTGGTTGCCTGTGGCACTAACCAATCTGGTCTCTCCCAGCACAGGAGCCCAGAGCAGGGAACTCCTCTGCTGCCATCCACAGACGCAGGTGGCTCTAGCAAGCAGTTCTGGGCCTGCCCAGAGTGGGGGACTCCTTCACCACTGCCCAAGAGGCACATGTGGCTCTAGCAAGTAGTACTGTGCCTGCCCAGAGCTGGGAGCGCCTCAGCAGCTGCCTAAGGGAGGCATGCTATTCTAGCAAGTAGTTCTGGGGCCCTCTTTGTATCTGTATTTGTGTTCTTAAATGCTCTTCCTTGGATTTACAGCTTGCTGGGCCTGACCAGAGGGGGAGACTCCTCTGCAGGTCCCTGTGGGGCACGCGTGGCTCTAGCAAGCAGTTTTGGGCCCACCCAGAATGGAGGACTTCTCCACATCCACCTGTGGGATACGCGCAGCTCTAGCAAACAGTTCTGGGCCCAACTGGAGTGGGGATTCCTCCGCTGCTACCTGCAGGGTCACGTGGCTCTAGCAAGCAATTCTGGGCCCGCCCTCAGTGGCAGACTCCTCCACTGGCCCCCACAGGGTGTGCGGGGCTCTAGAAAACATTTCTGGGCCACCCAGACTGGGGGCCTCCTCCGCCACCCCCCATGGGTCACCTGTGGTTCTAGGAAGCAGTTCTGGGCCTGCCCCTAGTTGGAGATTCCTCTGCCACTTCCCCAAGGGGTGCACAGGGCTCTAGCAAGCAGTTATGAGTCCTCCAGAAGCAGTGGACTCCTCTGGCACCAACTGCGGGGCGTGTGGCTCTAGGAGCGGAGGACTCCACCGCCGCCACCAGGAGTGGTGGGTTTTGTATCTTTTGATTGTATTTTTGGGGTCACAGCTTGCCTGAGCAAAGTTGTTGTGGGTTTCTCAATCTTCTCTCTTGGCTCAGCTTCAAATCATCAGCTTACTTGCCAGACTTCTGTCCTTTAAGTCTCCTTCTGGATGGGAGCCTCTGTGGGAAGCTGGCTGCAGTCCACCATCTTGGCTCCTAATCCCAGATACTCTATCAGGTGCTTTACAAGTATTTCATTTAATTCTTCTAGCAACGCATCAAAGTAAGCAATTTGATTATGATGATTTTGTATGAGAAGATTGTGAAGCCCTTTTCAAATGGTTATCCAAAATCATTATATGGGTAAGGAATAGAAACAGGATTAAAAACAAAGCAAAACAAAAAAACTTCAATGGAGTAAAATTGGGACTCAATTTATGGGGTATCAAAGCATTGAAACCTAATTCAAAATAGCATTCACTTGTATTTATTTATTTATTTATTTATTTATTTATTTATTTATTTATTTATTTTGAGACAGAATCTCTCTATGTAGCCCTCAGTAGAGTGCTACAATGTTACAGCTCACAGCAACCTCAAACTCCTGGGCTTAAGTGATAGATTCTCTTGCCTCAGCCTCCCAGGTAGCTGGAACTAGAGGCACCCACCACAATGCCTGGCTATTTTTGTTGTTCTTGTAGTTATTGTTGTTTAAATTGTTGTTTGACAGGCCCCAGGCTGGTTTTGACCCACCAGCTCTGTGTATGTGGCCAGTGCCCTAGCCAAGCCAGGCATCAAGCCAGTATTCACTTTTTGATAATTTATTTCAGACTATGTTACTTCAATCAGAAATGGCAAGGCTTCTGAGGGATTCAGATACTCCTTAAAATTACACAGCCGGGTTTGGTGGCTCACAACTGTACTCACAGCACTCTGGGAGGCTAAGGTGTGTTGATTGCTTGAGCTCAGGAGTTCAAGACCAGCCTGAGCAGGAGCGAGACCCTATCTCTACTAAAAGGGAAAAACTAGCTAGGCAGAGTGGTGAGTGCCTATACTTCTAGCTACTAGGAAGGCTGAGACAAGAAGATTGTTCAAGCCCAGGAGTCTGAGGTTGCAGTGAGCTATGATGCCAAGTCACTCTACACAGGGCAACAGAGTAGGACTCTGTCTTAAAAAAAAAAAAATTACAGACCACAAATTTAAGGTGATTTAAACATCAAAGGTCTTTCATTCTGCCAACTCATAATAGTTAAATATAGGTATGGCACTTAATAACCATTAACATTGTCTGCAAACCTATAAAATATGGAAGTTTATAGATTAAAGGGCTATTTAGAAGATTAAATAAAATCCATGTACATGCATGTAAAATGCTGAGCATGCAGAAATGCACTATAAACAAAATCTGTTATTACTGTCATCTTACAATTTAATTAAAAAAACAGTTTTTTAAATTTTTTTCCTCCATGCAAGTAAGTCACATTTGTTTAGTTTAAGGATTATCAATGAGAGTAATACCAGTTTTTGTCTCAATTGATTCATTCATTGCATTTTCTGTGTCTACCCATGACACATCTTTTCACCTTCCTGTTCACAGTGCTTTTGCTTTTAGTAAAACCTGGATGTTAACTTAGTACAATGCCTTCTTTTATCCTTGCGAAACTTTTCATTCTGGTTTCCCTTGATTTAAAGTATCATTGCACCAGGGAGGGTGTTTTATATATGGAGGAAGCTTCCAGAGGTCATATGGGACTTTTTACTAAATAAAGCATGATGTCAGGAGCACAAAGCAGTATCCACAACATCAGTGTGATCAAATATTTCTAACCAAGTCATTGGAAAGATCCAGTCCTATATATATGTCTCATTGACTATGATTCTTTACCACAAAGGTGAGTCCAATTTTGTTGATAATTATTTTTTAAATTATATTAGGAAGTAATTTCAAATTATTCATGTTTATTATGTGTTTGATATTTTACATGTGAATTTTTGAATGGCAAAGAAGCCTGTATAAAATTGCATATACAAAAAATATGAAGTAAAATTCCCCCTCTTTTCCATGTGATTTTCTAAAAATATAAGATGCAGTCTTTGTCCATCCAGAACATTCAGGACCAAAACTCTCCTGAATAAGCACTCAATTCAGTCAAAATATTGAATTCATTTTAGAGGATTTTCCAGTGAATAATGTGGCTGCTTCTAGGATTTCTCCATGTTATATAAACAGCTTGTGGACATAGAGACACTGTTTCCATAATGCAAGGTGACAGAAGGAAGGGAAAAGGAGATTGTTAAAAGAAATTATAATAGTCTAGACCATTGACCGGTGTGTGTTTTCAAGTAAGTATGAATGTGGGGAAGGAAACTGTAATGAATTTACCTATCACCATCAGAAAGGGCAAGGTTTTGCAAGTAACAGGTATAAAATTCCTCCTTTTTTATTAGATTGACCTAGAATGAATTTGAAAAATGCATTCATGGCTCAGCATCTGTGGCTCAATCTGCTAAGGCACCAGCCACGTACACCTAAGGTGGCGGGTTCAAATCCCCAGCCCGGCCCGCCAAACAACAATGATGGCTGCAACCAAAAAATGGCCGGGCGTTGTGGCGGGCACCTGTGGTCCCAGCTACTTGGGAGGCGGAGGCAGGAGACTCGCTT
>CAUYQV010178639.1:0-41485 GCA_963574575.1 Galagoides demidoff
TGCAAATGAGGTAGACCCCCAAATCCATTTTCTTCATCATGATTGTGCAGGCCAGGTACTCCTTACTGCTCATCAAATTACCATTCATTTCACTTCATTGTGATAATTAAAACACGAATGCTATGAGTTTCAGATGTACCATGAAATTATATCAAATGATTTTTAATTATTTATTATTATATGTTATAAATGCTTATTGCTTCAATAAAAGTAAGAACTATTTCTCAATTTTATAGGGGAGCTTGAAATTTACTCATTTAAAACCTAACACTGCCCTCCTTAATGGGTAATCTTCCTTTCGCTTCACTGGGAGTTGATTCTCAACCAAAGCATTGTTCAGGATCTAAAAACTTTGCATGTCTCATCCATCATACATGGGCCTCCTAAACTCCTCTGAGCAGCTCTTCTTCCCTTGAGAACTGCCCAACTTCCTGGTCCATTATTACAGCTTCCTGGGATGGGTCTCGGGCCCTTTATCCTATGACTGCTGGTGTATTTGAGAAGGAGCATTCTCTGGCAGAGGGCAGCACATCTTTGAATGCTGTGCTGGCTGAAAATGTGAGTAGCACAGTAGGGGTGTTGACAGAGGAGCCCTGAGAAGGAAGTGGCCAGTGCGGGATGGTGGCACTGAAGGGTGCGTGAAAAGTGCTACATGAGAAAGCAAAACAAAGGGATTTCACAACACTGCACACCTCTCTAAGGAGAAAATGGGTGGAAAACAGAAGATAGGGAAGGAGAAAAGATGGATATCGGAGAGCTTGTTATTCAATGAACATTCCCTGGGTGGCACAGAAGCACCCGGAGCTGGATAGGAAGGAGTTCAAGAGGACAGTTCAGCTGTTTTGGCTCAGTGAGTCTCAGTCTTTTGAAATCCAAGATCATCTCTTCATTTCTATTTTTCATGTCATTATCCTATCAACATTACTGCTAACAAAGCAAGGAAGAGACCACAGTCAGAAATGGAAGATCAGTGTTGTAATTCAAGAGCAACAATTATGACCTTGAAACCAAGGTCCTCCTTCGGCCATTCTTCTTACCTTGAGCATAGTCACTGAAGCAAGTGCTCTGTACCCTTTACCTGGAGTCAGAAACCTACTTTGTATTTGGGGTTATTTTAGGGGGTGCTGAGGAGATGTTTGAGCTTGAGTTTTGTTTGTTTATTTGGTGCTGGCATTATAGGGAACATATTTTCTAAAGAATAAAAAAATAAGGCCGGCCACTGTGGCTCATGCCTACAAAACTAGCACTCTAGGAGCCCAAGGCCGGTGTATTGCTTTAGCTCAGGAGTTCTAGACCAGCCTGAGCAAAGCAAGACCCAGCTACTGAGAAGGCTGAGGCAAGAGGATCATTTGAGCCCAGGAGTTGGAGGTTGCTGTGAGCTATGACACCATGGCACTCTACCCAGGGTGACGGGGTGAGACTGCCCCACAAAATAAAAAATAAAAAAAAGAAAGTTTCATACAGACAGAGCTCTCATTTTATAATTTTATAACATATAATTTTTAAAAAAATAGAAATCTCATAATTCCTTTACCCATCTGTAACTACTGTTGCCTTTGTCTGGGTTTTCTTCTAAACGTTTTTACAAGGCTGATATTGGACAATTCTGCTTTAACTGTATTACACAAGCACTCTTCTAAACCTCTTGTTGGAAAAAAATGTGTGATCTTTTTTTGTTACCATGTATTGGCACACAACTAGTACTCAGAACCTAACTGGGAAATACTGAAAAAGTTCCACCTGAGTGAAGTGAACCCATGGGAAAAACACCAGTGGAATTATTTATGAAACAAAAAAAGATGCTATTTAGAATCATCACCTATCAATCATCATCAGAGAGTAATATTGATTATACCAACCCCCAACACACAGTTCTATACTCGTTGTATTTGAATGAATGCTTTGTATCTAAATGTGTATAACCCAGTTTAATCTCCTCCTGAAAGACTCTAAGGACACACTAAATTAAACAATGTCAACAGGGATTAGGTGCATAATAAGTCTCTGAGGAAAAATGGCAACCGCCAACCCCTTTGTGAGCATTACAAATAATTAAAATCTTTCATCGTGAAACTATCACCGCACAACAATCCATGATGATGGAATTTGATTTCGGTAAGCCTATATCTGCCTAATCTGTAAACACTATACATTTCCTGGATTCCATATATACTTCCCCGTTTGAAAACTAAATTTCCCTCTAGATTAGGACTCTATTATCTTTTAATTGAGGAAAATGGTTCCACTAAGCATTTAATTTTAATTTGTCTGCAGTTATTTTTATCAGCCTCAAAATACATTCACTCCCCTTCACTGAGAAATGAAAGAAACCTGGGTTGAGAGCAAATTTCTAGATGTCGAGCAATAGAGAATGACTTTTAAGAAGGGCTTCTGATCCACGCATGTCAGAAGAAATCTCCTTCAGGGACTGATGCACCTTTTCCTTCCATTCTTATTCCCTTTCTTACTACTTTCTTGGTATGATCCTCCACATGCTCTACACAGGACCCAGCAAAATATCTCTAGGATGAGATGAAGATTAAATTGCTCAAATAACGACAATAGTGAGGGTATCAAAACTGGAGTCAGCAGCCCAGGCTAGAACATTCATCACTGACTATTGGTTATGAGAATCAAAATGAGACAATGGACATGGACATTGCTGCGAGACACGAATGTTGAGAATGTTTCCTTCTTAAATGCAGAATGTGGAGCTCAATTAAATCCCCCACAGCGCACACCTTCCGCAGACAACCGCACAACCAAAGGGAACACAGCACATGCTCAGTTTCTAGTGGGATGCGAGTTTCCCCTGCCTGGCACAAACTCTGACCAGCTCCATCGAGATAGCTCACTTAACGAGCATACTGTACCTCTCAAGCAGGTCACAGAATCGGCAAAGAGACTCCATCCTGAAGGACAAACACAGGAGTAAAAATTAGGCCCCTGTGAGGAAAGCAGGCACAGATGGCTGCATCGGGCAGAGGCACACGGATTCTCGGCTGTATGAGAAAGAGAAGTAAGCTCGGGTGAGTGGAAAATCCTCTGCGTTAAAATTAAAACACAGTCATGCTGTTAACATGCACTCTGAGACACCCCCCCGCCACCAGGGAGTATTTGGAAACTCACTGCTTTAAGTTACCGCTGTTGTTTTCTTATTTGGTTTTCCTTACACTACTTTACCCTTTTCTAGCATTATGCTTTCAACATAAAATTCGTAAGAGGCACAACAGACAGGAACGACCTCACAAGGTCACAGATCAATTCAGTCTGAAGCCATATTATGAACAAATGGCCACAGAGAGATCCAGAATTTAGTAATAGAACTAGGATGCTAAATAATAAGCTTCCGTACTTGACCTAAAAGAGATCTTTTCACATTAAATGAAAGTTGTGTGTTTGCAGGGTGACTTCGACCAGGTTTTGGTCAGATAATAATCTTTTATTTTTTCTACTGATGACATCCCTATGTGTCTCTGCGCCTTGATGTGAGGAATCCTGTCTGCATGCTCTTAACATCCCCTCAACACGTTTACAGAGTGTTCCCTAGGTCCTATTACTCTTATCACATATACTGTGCTGGATAATTAATCCATTCATTCTCCCAAAATTACTCAGCATTCACTATGTATTAAACACCATTCTTACCACTGAGGATAATATAAAAGTGGAGTATATACTTTAGCAAAAAGAGACAGAACTAAACTCCTAGTGTGTGTGTGTTTAATTTCAGGATGTAACGTTAAAGAGCATAAAGAATTATGAGGGGGTAGCTACTTCAGGTAAGATGGTTAAGGAGAGACTCTCTGAGAAAGTGACGTTTAGGCAGAATCCTAACTGACATGAAGGAGAAACTCTTGCAGAGATCTGTAAAGGAGACATTCCAGACAGAGGGAGAAGCACATACAAAAGTTCAGAAGCGGCAAGTCACCGGGCGTGCTTCCGACCAGAAGGAAGTCCAGTGTGGTCAGAGTAAGAGGAAGAAGAGACCAGGGAGGAGTAACAGGGGCCAGACTCTGGTGTGTGATAAGTCACTAACGGAGGGCTTTGAGGAGAGAAGATTAAATTCCCTCCCACCAGAAGAACACTACTAAGGCCAACTCTTTACATCACCTAGCCACATGCCCCACATACTCTGTGGCTCAGGGTGGCCCCAACAGGACACCGACAAGGCAGTGGTGCCTGATGAATGAGTCCTAAGCTGCTTCAAGCCAGAGTGGCAGCAGTAAGAGGGGATCTAAGGTACTATTGAAGCTGTACTATATTATCGAACTGTGGAAACAGACTCAGAGAAAAGGCACAGAGGCAGTAGCCAAGTGCTGAATAAAATAACATAATTCAGACGATCTGTTGTTACAGTCAAGATTCGTGTTTTCCCTGGTAAATAAAAGTATGGCAGTGTTAGGAACTGGGGAAAGTATGGGGTGGGTAAGGGGAAAAAGAAAATTCATTGCCCAAACAAAGAGGTTTGCAACAGTGTGCACTTAGCATTCCCAGGATGCATGTCTTTCCCAGTTATTCCCAGGCAGGAAGTTGCTCTGCATCACTTACACCTCGGTTGTTTTGAAGGATGGACTGCAACTATCCCCAGGGGCCGCGGGACATTGAACATTAAAACTGACTGGTTCCCTCCATGCCACTTGTTGGCTTGCATAACCTTTTGAGTAACACCGTTACTCCAGTACACAAAATCCTCGAAGAGAGTTAGGGCGTAGGAACGCTGCAGGATCTGCAAGGCAGAACGGAACACTGAGTCCTCACCCAGAAACAAAATCCAAGTGAATTCAGTCAGAGGATGTCTGTTCAAGAACATGGTTACCTTTTGTACGGTATTACTTAATAAAACACAGGAACCCACTGTGCGAGAGAGAAACAAAAATTATGCCACTGTCCTACATCCCACTATCCCACTCAAAATACTTGCACTGCAAGTACACCTGTCAATTCCTCTTCATGTTTACCTTGGTGTTACACAGGGCATCCATTTTACAAATGAAACAAACTGAAGCACAGAAAGTAAGGCAGCATTTCTGGATCACCTACTAGTTAGAGAGGTGAGATGCAACTAGAGAACTTAGTTAGAGGTTCCTCATCCCCTACGTCACGCCCCAGCCCCAGCCCCCGCCCCAATCCCACCACTCCTAGTCCTGGCTGTTTCTCCCTCTTGTTCTGCCTCTCTCCGCTTTAATCCAGTCTGTTGCAGTTTAAGTGAGGATTTCCTGAAGGCAGGGAGGCCCTCCCAGGGTCTCTTCATGTCCCAGGAACTACAAACAATGGTAATTTTAAATCAAAGTCAATAACAGCTTTTTGATAAAAACACATATTATCTGCATTTTCACATTTAACTTGTGAAAAAAATTCAACCGAACTTACTAGATAAAAAAGATTAAATATAAACAGGTTACAACTTAATCGAGAATGTAAATCTAGTTTGCTTAATACAACGTTTAAAGGTATAGAAAGAAACAGAATCACATCTACACCCAACTAAATCACACAAGCTATTACTCCTTACTGGACATGGAACAATTATACCAGGAACTGAAATAAAAACATTTATTTTCCTATTAGTAGCAGAGGATAAGTGGACCTGATAATTTCTATGGCACAAAAATTAAGTTCTTAGCATTCCTGATACTCATCTGCTTTCTATGTATCCGCTTCTATAGTTTACTTTGGTTTTCCTCACCACCAACTTACCAAATCACTGGCTATCACCTGCTTCCGATGGTGCCCATTATAATCACAAAAGTCTATGTAATCAAGATAGGCGTCCATGAAGTAGAGCAGTCTGTTGGGGTAGTCAATGGTCAAGCCACTGGGCCAGTGGATCTTGTTCTGGATAATGACAGTGCGCGAAGTGCCATCCATGCTGGCTCGTTCAATACGAGGGTGTTGACCCCAGTCAGACCAGAACAGTACATGTTCACTGTAAAAAGAAAGGAATTACCAACTGCAGGGTACATATTTCAATATGAAAAATATTACAACTGTCATTTTTAAATAATACAACAACCTCTTGTTTGTGCTCTGCTTAAAATAAATCATCCCCAATTCTGATTATATACACAGAATATTATTTCCCTCTGGGTATCACAGAGTAAAATTGCAATCATAATGCAATCACAAGCTATCAGGATGTTTTCAGATTTTTCATAAAACATGCAGTTCCCTATGGCATTGAAATGCCTTGGCCCATTCATGTTTGTGTACAACCCACAAATAGTTGATGGGGAAAATCCATCTGTTCTTGTTTGTCTACCCTGTCATGTTTTAGATAAGGGAATCAATTTACTCCTTATGAGATATTTGCCATAAATCTCATTGGTGTGTCATACTTTACAATAGCTAGGAAGTCAGCATCGAATTTACCAGCAGTCTGCAAAAAAGAGTCTAAGTTATAGAATCTAATAAAAGTCAACGAAGAAAACCCTCAAAGGTTTCTAAACACAGGGGAGAATTTCCTTCTTCCCTCGAGGACCAGCTGGCAAATATTTTCTTAATATACATGTATGACTCTAGAGGAAAGCTCTAGTAAACAAAATGAAACTGAAGCAGAAGGTATTAGAGTAACATGGCAAACTGGCCCATTGATGGAATATTATTGTACGCATTTGTTAGAAACTTAATTTTATAATGATACAACAATCATTTCAATAGTTGTATTGCCAAGAATATTAATCAATGGGATCTTAAAATGAAGTGAACAACTAATTCCTCTGACATATTTTATGAAGAAGACTATTCAGCAAAAGAGGGAATAGTAGCAATCAGTTGGATGTCTACTATGTTTAAACAAGGGATCATTTTAAATTTTGCATATCACCTACATCATATTGCTGTTGGCTCTCCCACATTATAAGCATAATACCAAGGCAACATAATTTAAAAAATAAATTACAAGTCTTACTTCATTCTGGGATCTAATGCTAGTCCCCTTGGATTTGTTACGTTTTTACTAATCAGCACAGTCCTGTGGCTCCCATCAATTTTAGCGACTTCAATTGTTTCCAGAGCATAATCTGTCCAGTAAAGATTACGACCCACCCAATCTACTGCAAGAGTCTCAGTCAAGACGACATTACTATCAAATACCTAAAGACAAAAGCAAATAAACGGTGAATTCTAAAGAAAATAAATGAATGCAAACATGAAAATACAAAAATCTAAAATAAACCACCCTATGATGAACTGTAGAGATTAGAAAATTTTGTCTTCCCATGTAGCTAGCCACCAGTTTAACAGCAGCATTTTCTGGGAAAAATAAATAAAATTTTGTAGCATTAAATATCCTAAGATACTTCTATTGCTAGATTAGCATGTAGTTTCATTTTGGCTTCAAAAGTCTGAACCCTTAAACAAAAGCTCTATCCATTCACTAAATTGGCAACTTTATGACACTTTATAATGTTTGCATGCCAAGAGAAATATCTTTATTGATTAAGCATCAACAATTACAAAATGAAGTAGCAAGGGGCAGAGGAAAGGTATAGAAACTGAAAGTTCAAAGAACAGATTGAGAAATGTAACTAAATTAAAGTTAAGGAAAGCAATCCCTTAATTCTCTTGCATTTTGTTTCTGCTCTCACCCACTAGAAAAGACTGTAAAAGGGAACTCAGAGACATTGGGAAGACTCTGTATTCCATGACCTGGAATTCAGAATGAAAAATCTGCCTTCAGAGGCTATATTCTTCTCTAAAACACTCAAATCAGGAGTGGTGAACATCCAGCTCTTTGGACGTAATATGGCCTTGAAGGAGCTGTGAGAGCTCCCCAGGATGAGGGCCCACCTTCTCTCACTGGTGAATGTAACAGCAAATAGAATGAAGACAGAGAAACTGGTTAGGCGAAAGTCAACAGAAATGTACTTACCACTCTCCTATCTGTTCCATTTGGAAACGCACTCCAGGTTTTACGCTGAGTTGCATCAGACCAAAAGATGCGACCAGTAACTGAATCAAAATCCACAGCTATGATGTGAGCACCATCCTGAATGAGTGGGTAGACAGAGTGCACCTGGGAGGTAACATTGTCAGCAATAATTCTGTTCTGACTCGCCACAAGTAACAACAGACTTTCAGATCCTGTCCACGAAAAAAGTGCAAAAATGTCAGCGATTCGGGGCAAAAACACAATTAAAGCATTTCTACAATGTTGGATGAAATACTTTTGGTAGCAGAAACAAGATGTTATTCCAAACTCTAGTTGGGGTGGGGGGAGAATCCCCATAAGAATGATTTTAATCACTATTTTTAACCTCAATAGTTAGCTGATTTTCATGAGCACTCAAAATAAACCCTTTTATGTCTTGAATTATACTTCAACACGTATCTAAATGTCAGTCTGGAGTGAACTATACTTACATTCTTCCTTTCACAGTATTTATTTTATACCTTGCTTATCTTCCTTCCTAGACTGTAGGCTCTTGACAGCAGTTTTCCCTGAGGCACTCAACTGTGTCACAGAGTTCTAATTAGCTCCCAATATCCCCTCTTTTCTGCTTCTTTTTAGTAAAAAAACTTGCCACGTTTTGGCGTGGCACATGACAGACTAGCTAGAGACATTGGTCTGCCTCCCAAACTCCAAGTTCTGAACAATAGGAAATGAATAGAAATTAGGTATCAAATTCCAGCAGGTCACATTCCTACAAGGAAGCTCTCTTTCCCTTTCCGACTTTTGAGAGAAGGCAAAGACTGGAGAAAGCAATGGATCCTTTGATGGAAGCCACATGATAAGGGTAACACACCAGCTCTATCCCCTGAACTCACGTCCAGACTCCTACTTGTAAAAAAAAGAAAGAAATTTACTATTTTGTTTTAGCCTCCATTATTTGGTTACTTGGAAAGCAGGTGAATATCCTAAAATCACTTTCATGTAGTAAAAACTTGAATTTATTAAGCTTTATGTGAAGATACTTTTATATATATATATCATTTTAAGCAATTTAAAAACCATTTTGTTATTATTTTAAATAAAAAAAACTCAGCTTCTACCTATACAGGTGTTTTCACCTCTACTTTACAAAATACACCATGATCTTAATATATATTACCTCACTTCAACCTCCTTTAAGGAGGTTGCATAGCCTGTCCAGGATTTAAATCAACCTGACTCCTCATCACCATTGTCAAATGCCTACCTGCAACATTTGATCTTAAGCTCCAGAGTGTTCTATTAAACTTGCTGGGGTTAGTTCACTTTCAAGTTCAACAGTTACCTGTAACTTTGCAAGTCTTCCCGTCACCTTCTAGCATGTAGTCATTATCACATGAGCATCGGAAAGAACCTCTCATATTGTAACAGTGCTGGCTACAAAAGCCTGGAATATCACATTCATTTATGTCTTCACAGGTCTTAGAATCATTGGCAAGTAAGTATCCCGGTGGACATAAGCATCTGGCCCCAAAGGAGTCTTGAATACACCTATGAGTACAACCACCATTGAAACGTGAACAGAAGTCCTCGTCTAGAAAAAAGAAAGGGAATTATGAAAAGAAAAAGTCAAGCGTCTTCACTGCTTTGATTCACTCTGATGTAACATTTATCACGTGGACTCATGCCACCTTGCAATGTGATGCCCGGACAAGTTAAGAGCAGCGTTCACTTGGTTGAGTTGCACAGGCTGCTCAACCTCTGCTCACATTGGCCTGAAGATTTCGTATCCTTCATATCAAATGGCCCACCTTCTTCATTACAACCAGCTAGTAAAATTCCATTCAGTGCAATGAGGAAACTAAAATTGTCATTGACAAAGCATGCCAACAGACCTAACAAGATTCTCACTTGTTTCCTTTGAAATTCTTGAAAGATACAACAAACTTTTAAGAGAAAAAACTAAAAGATCTATGAAAATGAATAAAGGGGAAAAGGTAACTAGAACATTAGAATGCACAGATTCTGTAAGCTACCATCATACCTTACTTTCAGAGCCAAATTAGCAATGCCTAACAGTTCATACACCTGGGAAGGAAAATACCCTCTATTTCCATGCGTGCGTACCCTAACTTATTTGTAAGAGTCACAATACAGAATATGCACTAGAAGGAGAAGTGAGCCAAAATTTTAGGACATTTTGAGAACAAACATATCACATATAAAATCATAAGAATCTAAAATATTTCACAATCATACCTGGCTGAGGTTCATCTGAGAGTGAGCATTGATTAAAGAGGAAAGAAAGAAAGGACAGCAATTAGAATTACATGCCAATCACAGCATTTTAATCACAGCAAACACAAATTTCCGGACTTCATTTGTTTTGTGGCAAGTTCTGATTGAAATTAGAACATATTAATGTTAGAAAAATTAATGAGCACACTACCAACAGAACTGAATTTAATCTGACGATCTAATGGCATCATTTAGTCTTATTTTTCTAAACAATGTCATAAAAAGAACTAAAAAACATATGATCAAGTGCAAAGAATTTAATGAGAAATATTATCCAGTGGTGATTTATTTGAGCTCAGTGATGGTTACCCCTACAGAGATTTGAATGCATAGAGGAACTGAAATTCCTTCCTAAAAAACTATACAGTGACTATGACACTGGTGGTACATACCAGGGTACTGCTCAAAACGAGTTTATGGCCAGTTAGCTACGGTCAGGAAACTTACTGCAAAGTGGGGACTCATCTGTCCCACTGGGGCAATCAAAGACGTTGTCACATACTGACTCCAGTTTCACACAGAAGTTATATCCAGGACACTGCCACATCCCCCTAGGACACTGAAAGGGCTGAGTAGGGCAATTCTTCTCATCACTCCGATCCCCGCAGTCATTGTCCTCATCACAGAGCCATTCCCTGGAGATACAGTTTCCATTGTCACAGCGGAAATGAGATGAAGGGCAGGTCTTGGGGACACAGCCATGGTGCTCATCAGACCCAGAGAGGCAGTCTGGATGCCCATCACACTCCCAGGTTTTAGGGATGCAAATACCATCTTCTTGGCACTGAAATTCATTTGAGTGGCACATACCAGGAGGTCTGGTTGCTAGAAGAAAAACATGGGGAAAGTGAACTTTGCAATTCATAATCTCTTTCATGGTCTAGAGTCAGCGGAAATGACTTTGGATCAATAATAGGTTTATAATTATAACGGACAATATTGAAGGCTAAAATAAAATAGGGTCTTCTCCCATAGTGTGGTACATAAAACTATTGCTATACGGCAAACTAGTGCATCTGATAACAAACTGAGTACAAGATGCACAACTCTTGACCTAGCTCCTGGTCAAAGAATAATCTTTTTATAAAGTTTATCCAACTGCAGATTTAATCATGAAATTTATTCATCTCTCTCTGAAAGAATCATCAGAGCATTTCAATTGAGCTTCCATAGCTTTGGTTACTTTGAACTTATGTGTTTAATAACACATATTTGGATACTATAAATTTCTCGTCAATGAACGATTTCCAATGAAACCAGCACACACTAAGTCAAATAAAGGTGGCAGCAAATACTTAATTATTTTCCAACTTTCCACTATTCATTAAACAGGCTTTGAGAGATGAGGAAGAATTGCTTCCCCTCCTCACAAGGGCAAACCCAACCTTCCTCCCAGGGACCTCATGAGGCACAGCAAGTCACAGGCAACTGGCAGTTTAACCTTAGATTGTCACAGAATTCCCGTTTTCAATATGAAACAGAAAAATTAGTAATTAGGAATTTGGGGTTTTTGTGTAAACTATAAATTGTGGAGGCATTTTATTTATCTTTAGAATCTGTGTATTTGCACACTTACTTTCTGATTCAGGAGAAGAATTAATGAAAACCTACTTTTCATGGTCTGAAACACTATCATTCAAACAAATGACCAATTCACTGATAACTTTTTACAACTCTAAAATCTATTTAACACAAGAATTGGGCAAGAACAAACCATGTGACTACAGGCCTGTGAAGATTACAGGTCCATCAGATTTATACTGTACGAAGTCCTACTTGAATCCTCCAACTACAAAGACATTTCTTTTCTCTGAAATTCCACAGAATTTTATTTGTACTATTTCTAAGACTCTTGTAATTGTCTATTTTGTTTTAATTATCGCTTGCCTTCTATAACTTTTTTTTTCTTAATTGAGACAGAGTCTCACTTTGTCACCCTCCATAGAGTGCTGTGGCATCACAGCTCACAGCAACCTCAAACTCTTGGGTTTACGCGATTCTCTTGCCTTAGCCTCTCAAGTAGCTAGGACTACAGGCACCTGCCATAATGCCTGGCTATTTTTTGGCTGCAGTTGTCATTGTTGTTTAGCAGCCAGGCCAGGCTTGAATGCACCAGTCTTGTTGTATGTCGCTGGCACTCTACTCACTGACTGCCTTCTATAACTTTTCTTACCAGACTCTAAGGACAAAGGCCATATAGAACATCTCAGCTCAACACAGTAGCTCAAAGAATGAATCCACTGGAGTTAATACAAAATACCCAGCTCTGTGCCATTACTATACCATGGTTTGACCTATTGAAATTTTTTAAAACCAGTATATAAAGCCTCACAAGTTTAAACTCTCTAATTTGGGATGTTCTAACAAAAATTAAAATTGAAAACAAATTAAAATTAAAAGTGAGAACAAAAATATCTAAGACATAGTTAGCCTAGACAGCCACTTGATTTACTAATTATTCATAATAACTTGGCAATGTTTACTCAGTTTTATTGTATGTAGTATGTGTAGGTTAGAGGAAATTTGTGGTAATATCAATACTGGTAAAAACGACATGGCCTCTTTGTCTGGAATATGCTGGGGATGTGGTACTTACGACAGCCTGCCTCATCAGAGTTGTCGCTGCAGTCAAACACACCATCACAGTGATTTATGATAGGAATGCATTTCTCCTCACTGACACATTTGAATTGAGAAGCCGTGCAGTTTAATACTAAGAAGGAAGCACAAAAGCATCAGAAATTAGCACATGGAGAAAATGACTAAATACTGAGATTTTTCTAAACATCATGAATAAAAATAAAGCAAGGCACTCACCACAGCCAAATTCATCCGATCCATCAGCACAGTCCTTATCCCCATCACAGACAAAAGATAAGTCAATACAACGATGGTTGGGGCAAGTGAACTGACTGGGTTGGCACATCTCTGTCGAAGCTAATGCCATCCGAAAATAAAACCACACAAATTTATTTCTCGTTCAACGTGTATCAAGAACCAAACTGAAAAAAGCTAAGTATCTACATACATTATCTCAGTTGTGCATGTGTTCAAAAAATTCTTTCAAATCAGCTATATTATCAAAGCCCAGCAAGAAAACAAAGCTAGGCCCAGGAGTTGGAGGTTGCTATGAGCTGTGATGCCATGGCACTCTACCCAGGGGGATAGCTTGAGGCTCCATCTCCAAAAAAAAAAAAGAAAGAAAACAAAGCTAGGATAGTTTTGAAAGATAACAGGGCAAAGTCAGAAAAATAGGCCACATTCGAAAATGAAGATCATGTGTTTGGATTAGGACTACATCTCTTGAATACCATCAGGTCCCTGACTCCAGACAAAAGCCAAGCAATGGAGCCCAGTTAGGCAGCACAGTTGGCACGACCCACGTGCCTAGTAGCAACAACATGTACGCAGATCATGAAGACTGGATTTAATCCAAAGTCTAAACACGACAACTCTAAAAACCATGGTTCTACCTTGCTATTAAGACCACAGCTTTGGAGTCAGATGTGCTGGCTGCCACATCCACAACATGAAGTTAGATTAAATAGGACTTATAAAATATAAATGATAGAAGAACTCTTAGAAGAGATATTAAAGATCATCTATTCCTGAAAGAAGTGATTTGCCTAGTCATTCAACCAGGGGCTAGAACTGATTAGTCCAGGGCACTTTGCTTCTCCTGGTAAAAACTAGTATTGACTATTGAATACATGAAAATAAACCTAAAGGAAATCAGTACCGGTGGCAAGACGTAAAGCAGGTGGGTAAAATCAGTGGAAATTTTAGTTTTCTGTTCCCTGTTTGCCTGCACAAACAAAAAGGAAAACCAACTGCCAAGCGTCTTAATATTTTTCTATATTTATGTTAAAAAATTGTTTAAAGGTTCTGAAGAGATTATCGAGGTATTTTTCTTTTCTCAGTTTCTATCTGGATGTTTGGCATCTGTTTCCACAGAACTCAATACCTGTATGTGCAGGAGGGCTCTAAGAGCTCCATGTGCAGGCATACGCCTTAGTTCTTATAGCCTATTGAGACAGAGATTGACAGACAGCTAAGAAGAGCCTAAGATGCAGTGAGAATTGAGTGAGCCTTGGAGGAAAGATTATAAGGCCATTTGCTTATTCAAATCTATTGATAGATCAACAAAGAGACATCAGTTCAAAACTTACTGCAGTTCTTCTCATCAGATCCATCCCCACAATCATTATCTGTGTCACAGAGCCAATTCTTTGGGATACAGTTGTGATTATCACAGGCGTACTGGGACTCGGGGCAGACAGTGGGTCCTCGGGTGGGGCAGTTCTGCTCATCGCTGCCATCCACACAGTCCTTGTACATGTCACAGTGCCAGCGTTCTGGGATGCACTCTCTTCCATGGGCACAGGCGAACATCATACGTGGACAGGTGTTATCTACAATAGCAAAGAACTAGTCACAAAGGCATTTGTTCAGAACCTAGTAAAGGCCCAGTTCTCCTTTTTCAATGGGAGCGTTATACAAAATAAGGAGAAAAGAGTATCAAGTGATGTCATCATCATTGTTATCATTATTGTCTGACATGTATTTAGCATTTATTCTGTATCAAGCACTTTCCTAAATCCTCAAGCAAACATGATTATCCATACTTTGCAAATAAAGAAATTGAGGTTCTGAGAGATTTAGGTATCTGCCTGAAATTCAAGGTCAGGTAGGATGACTCTTACCATCACATTTTAACTTCTAAACTGTATTTCCAATGACAATTTCAAATCCAAACAATAGAAACCTTGAAAATATTTCATATGAAAATACAAAATATATAAAATATTCAGGTAAAAATGTGTTCTTAGAAACAAGAAGAAAATGTATAAAAAGTTGGAAATTTTAGAAATTTCCAAAAAATGATCTGTTATTCTTCCTCCTCCACAAAAAGACAGATTATTTTTACGATGGTGATCTCTAAGATTTCAACTATCCTTTGTATTTTTGAAAATATTAATGTAATACTTTTGCTTTCTGCAATAACATTTACAAAGCCTCAAACTTGATAGACTATATTACCATCAAAAGAAGAATAGAAAAGACTACCATTTCACCCTTAATTTATTTTACTCCAAAAGGGGGAAAAAGGAATCTAACACATGAGATTCAAAGGCTATGATTGTAAGTATCTATTCTGTATACTACTTTTTCAGATACTAAAGACTATTTCTAATTCATTTGGACTTTTTGAGGAGCTGGTCAAGATCCAATAAAAAGAAATTTTGTTGAAGATAGTCTAAAGCAGTGGTTCTCAACCTTCTTAATGCTTCAACCCTTTAATACAGTTCCTGTAGGTCGTGACCCACAGGTTGAGAACCACTGGTCTAAATCAATGCTAGAAACCATTATGAATCAACTTCATTGCTTAGCTTCCTAAAAGCCTTTCAAGTACATGTTAAAAATGTGAAATTTTGGAGGGGCATGGTGGCTCACACCTGCCAAGCACTCTGGGAGGCTGAAGCAAAACAATCACTTGAGAAGTTTGAGACCAGCCTGAACAAGAGTGAGACCCCCATCTCTACAAAAAAGAGAAAATTTAGCCAGGCATGGAAGTATGTGCCTGTAGTCCCAAGAGGTTGAGGCAGGACAATGGTTTAAGTGCAGGAATTTGAGGTTACAGTGAGCTATGATGATGCCACTGCACTCTAGCTGGGGCAGAGTGAGACTCTGCCTCAAAACAGAGGAGAGAAGAGGAGAGAGGAAGGGAGGATAAAGGAAAGGATAAAAAGAAGAAAAAGAAAAAAAGAATCTGAAATTCTAGAAGATATTTTTCTCAAGTATTAATAAACAACACAAGCTTTCATTTTTTCTTTTAAAAACCCACCAATAAAATTCTATCCTATTCACCCCAGGAAATATCTCCAGTGTACAGCTACTTACTAGGCGACATACAATGAAGCTCATCACTATTATCATGACAGTCATCAACTCCATTACAGACTAACACATAGGACAGACATCTGCTATTGTTACACATGAAGGAAAATTCGCCACATGGCTCCAAGGGTGGCTCACTGCTTTCGTCTCCTTCACACGTCAAGTGATTGGCAGCTAGCTTCATTCCATAGGGGCACCCACACACCCGCTGTAAAGCTGGCACCGGGAAGCAAAAGTGGCTGCAATCACCATTGGGATGGGTAGGTTTATTACAGGAGTTAGAACCTGCAAAAACAAAGCCCCAAGGTAGTAAGTTATGCACCTTCACACTAGATTAATCACAGGTTAAATGTGAGAAGGAAAACAAATGGGAAAGAACATTTTTCAAACCCAATACCAAAAAGCAGCTTCCTCTTGGAAATCAATCTGCCAAATACAAAATTCCATTTAGATACAGAAAAGTCCTGAGAAGTGTTTTTCCCAGCAATGCTTTCAGGGTTAGCAGTGTTGAACAGAGATTTAAAATCCTGCACTATTAAATGATGTGGGAGAAAGAATATAAAATTACTATCAGAAGCTACATCAGATAAGGATTAAACAGAAGAAGAGCCACCATATCAAATAAATACATGTGTATACAAAACATGGTAAGTCCACTCACCAGTCTGGACGTTGACGTCATATGACTTCAAATTCAGCGCCATGGTGATGCCACTACGGATAACTGTCTTATCTCCACCATCCGTTTTCCTAACTCTAACAATAGCTTTCAGTCTCCAGTCAGTAAAAAATACATGCTCTAAGAAGAAACAAGAGTGATCAGTATTTTCAGATGTAACTCATTTATAAATAAATCACTTAGGAAAATTCAATAGGTTTGTAATGCTTCTTGCAAATGGGAGAATCTCCTCCCATCAATATCTACAATAGGTTTCCATAACCATTTTCCATGATGTTGTTACTCTCTAGAAATGCTCTTTGGAAGACTGTATTTTAAAAATACCAAGGTTCAGGTTCTGGCAAGCACAAATGGAGTTTCATGTTGGCAAGTAGGCTTAGTCTTCCGTAGGTAGTAATAAAAACAAGAATCTCAGGATTTTTCTCTACAGCCTTAAGACAAGGCCTCATAAGTCTAAGCTCTTATTCCCAACTAACCTGTTGAGTGCTCTTGGGAAAATACTTATTAACTATGTGAAGGAAATAGACTAAATCATCTCTGAGACCCATTCAAGGTCAAACACTCCATATCCTATGTCTTGATGCTAACTCAATTTTTTTAAATACTCAGCTTTCTTATTAAAGTACTGACAAGGAAAAGTACTTTCAGTGTATGTTTGAGGATCATTAAAAATGTCAATGCACGTGAACTTACACCTACAACCACACTAATGTTCTATGCTGTTCAGAGTGGTAAGAGAGAGACAATGGAAGATTCTAAACACCAGAACTTTAATCATGCTTACTTTACACTAATAACTGAAGAAGAGAAGTAACTAGAAATTCTAATTCATCAGACAATGCTTCAAGTGTCACACACTTATCATTAGACTGATTTTTCTTATCTGTGGTCTAATCAATGACTAATCAATCATTGGATTCACCAAATCCTCTCTCTGAGGACTTCAATAAACATTTCTGCCCTGATGTTACAGAGTCAAGAAGATCTAGCTGTTCAGTAAAAGATACATAACTTTTCATGGTGTTGCATAATAAAAGAACTTTGGGAAATGCTGTATTGCATTCAGGGACGTGCATTCAAATTTTTATTCATGCTGATGAAACCAAAAGGTACCGAAACTGTACTTTTATTCAATCCCAAAACATTCCAGCAGAAAATTTAACATTCTTATAATGCTTCTATGTGACAGCAAATAACATGTGCCTGACATCATTAGTGAAAAGGGAGTGAATACACGAGGGAGGAGTAAATGTTTATAATAAATTCATCAAAAATATCACAAGAAATACCACACACTCCCCTACCGATAAACAGACAGCAGCACAGAATCTGCAACATAATTACTAACTATTCATTCCACACTCTATGTATGAGTAAATCTTTGATTTATAGTCAGTTTCTAGGTTTTTTTAAGCACTATGCTAATACTCAAAGTAGATTTCAACCAGGGACACAACCAGCATAAACACAGGGCCTTTGGTAGCCCTGTACTCAAAGTAACCCCCCCAACTGGACTAATTATGTTTTGTCAAACACAACCATTTCTTCTCACCCTGTTGGTCTGACACTTGTATGCAGCACACAGCTATCCAACCACTCAGAGACCTCCACTTTCACGCCTAAACAAACCACCTATTTCATAGTCAGGCTACAACCTTACTCCTAACAGTCCAAGTCAAAAGCAGCACACCTACACTGAAGAGGGGAATTGAGCAAAGGGAGACGAACACAGACTGCGATCATGCGACTGCAGCTTCCCAGCAATTTTTACCAGTAGCATCAAATTATTTGGAAAGGTTGACAGACAATTATGTCTTGCTGTTCTTTATAAACCATAACCTAACATTTTCCATATAACAAAGATGATGACAGCAATCCAACAGTTTGACTAAAAAGCTTCAAAGTAATTACTGAATATATAGTTGATGATTATGCATTATTGTTTTTCCACCAGGATTCTAATGAAATTCTTGCAAACACCAGAGAACAACAAAATGATACGATGGTTGCTACAAACAGCTCTTGCTATTTTATTCTTGAAAATGAAGCCAGTAATTTACTATATCCTCATGTGATGCTCACATAACTGGGTACACAGGATATTGAATTGCATAATTCATGTAATCAACAGAGCACCATTCCAATGTAAATTGTCAATAGTATTATCTAAATATGTCCCAAAAAATAACCATATCAAGAAGTGAAATACTCCATTAAAAAACAAACCGTTTCATCTCTGCACCATTTTAATTGTTTTATTTTAAAGTGAGTAGCTTTTCTAGAATGGTGAGAATGCCAAACAAGGATGAGTTTACTCCTTCAACTTGCAACTATGAAAACAACACACATTTTTATTGCTTCAAAACATACCTTTAAAGAGGGTAATTCCAAATGGATGTGTCATCCCTTCTATGTGGCCCAGCATTCTTCTATCTAAACCATTGAAGGTACTGTGCTCAATTTTATCAAAAAAGGCATCTACCCAGTACAGTCGTAAAGCACTAAAACAATGAAATAGTTATCTGTTATCCAAAACCAGCAGGGCACCCTAAATTGAAGGCATTCAAAAACTGTAGATTCAAGTAACACATTTACCAAAGGCTTTTATTAGTTTTGTTTTTGTTTTATTTTGTATTGAGACAGAGTCTCATTTTGTCACCCTCTGTAGAGTGCCGTGGCATCACGACTCACAAAAACCTCAAACTCTTGGGCTCAAGTGATTCTCTTACCTCAGCCTCCCAAGTAGCTGGGACCCGCAAGGTGCCCGCTACAATGCCTGGCTATTTTTTCTTTAGCAGGTCCAGGCCAGGTTCAAAACCACTGGCCCTGGTGCATATGCCCATCACCCTAACCACTGAGCTACAGGTGCCCACCCAATAAACAAAGTTTTAAGAACAATTTATATTAATTAAAAATGTAACAGTGTTATGCCCCCCGGAATGATAAAGCTACTTTTAATTACTTATCTTCAAAAACTTGAAATCTTGCTATTTCCTATAGTCCTAAATAGATCATCAGTTTCTTTAAAAATTCTTTAAAAGTTTATATAAGCATTTGTTCATTGACCCCACAGATTTCCTAAGCTCAAGAGGCCCCCTGTGAGAAATTACACATAGCCTGCATTTCATCAAATCCATATCCTCCTTCTCATGGGGTTTGGGACCCATAAGAAAAGTTTTCTTAAGTTTTTAACATCTCAATGAGAAAAATAAAATTTCTCAAAGATAACAATATTTCAAGTTTTTGAAGACAAGTCATTGAAAGTTCTGTTATCAACATGTAACCAACTGTCCTGACTTTCCACTAAAACCAGTCATTCTGCTTACTTTAGTAATTTCCTCAGAATACTCATCAATGCATCAGCTTGAATCCCAGTAGTACCTGGTCAACTATGTTTATGTTCTTTCTATAATGATAGCATTCAACATCCTTCCCCCATCACCAAATTAATGATTAAAAAATTTCTGAGGGCAAAGCAGTACCAGTTCCCTTTCTCCATCATACAACCCCGACCCGTCCTGTGTGTGCTCAGCAGTGAGAGGGAACTCAAGAATACTGATGGTTCCTACTTACTCCCAGTCGATGGCCAAGCCATTGGGCCAGCCAAGGGTAGTGTTTACTATAGGCAGAAGGTGAGATCCATCACCCCACGCTCTCATAATTTTAGCAGGACGGAACCAATCACTGAAGAATATATACCTAGAAAAAGAGGTAATAGATCAAGGATGTTAATATTAGGGCAAACGTCATGACATAGAGAGCCTTAGCACAAACACAGATTCTCCAGAGACTGCAATTAATTTCGCTTTCTGTGTTTGCTACCAAGCTTAGCAGAATTAGTATAAGTATAATCTAATTCTTAGTTAAAAGTTCAGTTATTAACATGTAACCAAAGTCACAAATACAAATGGCATTAAAATGGGCATTCTGAGCAGAGCACCTCGGTCCTAGACTTTAGGGCCTAAAACTATTTTCACCCAACAGATTCTTTGATAAAACACAATTCAGGTTACATTAAAAAAATACTGTACACCTTTTTCTCTCTGGATTAAATATCCAGGATCAATATCATACCAAAGATCTTTTCTTTACATTCTAAGGGGAAAGAAAAAGTATAGGTGGGGAAAAAACCACTTTTTTCTCTTTTATATGATCCATAAGAATCAAAATTAGTGTTTTCCAAGAAGTAAACTTTCTGAAATGTAATACTTCATATCACTTTAAATGAAGGAGTCACTGGGAAATAAATTTAACAGCTTTCAAACCAAATGCCATTGTAAAATAGACTGCTTATCAATAATATCATCAATTTTAAAATATGACTTTATATTATTTTACAAAGAGAAAAATAAAAGCACACACTCTAGAGACGGCAAATAGACTATGTTAGGCATATGGGCAATAGAATTAGACAGGCCTGGATTTGAATACTGACTATTTCTAATACCTTTGGGGCCTGAGACTCAGATTGGGTAGGGTACATACCTCCTTCACACACTAGTTCTGGGAGTAGATGAGATTATATATGTAAAGCACTCACTGTCTGCTCTGAAGTGAATCAGGCTTTAGTGAATTACCAGCCATCATTTTAATTATTCCATTCAAATATAACCTCATAGCTCAGGCTTCTTGTAAACAAATGTTAGCTATTAAACATATTTAAATAAGAAATGTAAGAACAAAAATATATATATAGTGAACTATTCCATCTTTTCCTATCTGCCACCACCAATTATAGAATGATAGAGCATGAAGCATGTGGTCTGTAAAACTTTTGACTCTGAAAACTACTGAATAAAAAAATTAAGCAAGATTTGCTGAACTTTTTATTAATATATTTAAAAAGGTAAAGACTTAAGAGTCTATCCTGATTATTCTGTTGCAAATTCACTCCTTCCCTACTAAATCTGTATTTGGTCCCATGCAATTGTGGAAGAAAACACACTTCGTTAAAGACTGGGAAAAGCCAAAACTAGAAAGCTTTTTCCGTTGTTTTAATTTTTTACCCCTCTCCTCCAGAATAAAGTTTTTGAAAAAAGATAAAGTGATTACTGAAGTTTATGATAAGGATAGGGATAAGAATTAAGGTGATTTCAAGTTAAACAGTTCCATATTATATTTACAGACCTTGCCAAGTCCTTATGACATCACTTTTCCATGCTATAAAAGACAAAAACATTGCAAATTCTTAGGAAAACGTGAACACACTTACCCAGCCACAGGATGAACTACGATTGATCGTGGGTTACTTAATAGCGGAACTATTGTTCGTCTGGATTTATCAGCTAGTCTCATGACACTGACACTCTTGTAATGAGAGTCAGTCCAATAGAGATTCCTTGAAATCCAATCAAAGGCCAAACTTTCAACATTTTCCACCCTGTTAGGTATCAGAATTTCTCTTCCTATAAGTTAAAACATGGACATGGTTTAAACGAAGCATATGACATACATGGTCCTGCCACTGCATATTTAAATTCTGTATCAGAATTAAAAGAATTATTTCAGTAACATCTGGAAATCTTTTTTTAAAAAACTGTGAACTGCAGAGCAACAGCATGAGATAAAGCTAAACTCTATCCATTCTCCAAACTTTGGATCTCAAAGACTAGATATGATACTGGGTAACTAGAACAAGGAGTGGTAGAGGCCTAGATTTACTCCCCTGTTCAACCTTCCAGAAGAATTCTCACTGCAGAACATCTGAAGAGGTGATACCTGAGTTCACCTAGTACCCACCCCACCTCCCCACCCCGACGCTAGAATAAGCTGACACCACCAGGTACGACCGGAGGGTAACCCTGAAGCATCACTGCCCAGCCCTCTCATCAACAGTCTTTCACAACCACAAAGTTGCCAAGTTTGGGAAAGACCAGCAAAGATACGGGAAAGGAAATCAGAACTGGGTGCAGAAGAAAAAGACAACCCCCTCTTTTTGAAACTTTTGTCTTTTCCTTTTTATTTTTTTTCAGAAAAAAAATTTAAAGAAAATCAGAACCAGAATAACCAATCCTACCTCTCTCTTTCTCAGTAGGGGAAAAAAGAACCAACCTAGTGCTTTTCTCATTCATTCTTCAGAAAATTGTGAAAAGAGCCTTTGGCAGATTAGGCTTTCAAGCAGAAAAGGAGAAGCAGAAGAAACTCAAGCAGCTAAAAGCAAAGACCATGTAGAAAGGTTTCGTGGCCACAGGTGGAATTAAGAAATCCCACAAAAGTAGCTACAATTAAGTATTGTCTTGGAGCCTATTGTACATTTAGATCTAGTTGTTTTCACTCAGCCAATCCTGCCTTAGCTGTGAATTAAAGTAAAACCAGCTGGGGGTAGAGGGAGGGGAAAGCTGTAAAGAGGAAGTCCTCTCTGCACTAGACAACCTACTAGATACTGAGAAAACATAATATTGCCAGTAATATTAATGCTTATAATTTATATTAAATGAGCACTCACTATGAGCCAGAAACTGGACCAAGTACTTTACACGGCTTCATCCTTACACCACTCAGTTGAGGAGGCATTATTATTATTGTCACCATTTTACAGATGGGGGAACTGAGTCACAGAGAAGTAAAGCATCCAGGAAGAAGTGCGGACACTGCCCTCTGTAACAATTAGGCCAAAAAACAAAATGGAAGAGTGATAGGTACTGAGGTCGAGGTTGCACAGGACGGTATGAGAGCACAGACTCCCCATGGAGCACAGGGCAAAGTGGAGGTGTGGAGACGGGGACAGTGTGGACAGGGGAGAGGGAGATACATTGAGAACCACACATTTTCTGGAAGCCATGGCTGGAGGTTAATGGGTTAATGACAGAAGCTAAGCACAGGGAGAAATTCACAGTGACCACCAGGTGGCAGAGAGCACCAAGGAAGGGATGAGGGGTCACACTTTCCCCCAAAGGCCTGTGAGAAATGAGATGGAGGAGAGTACAGTCATTTATAGGACAGTCATTTAGAAAAAATGATCAAGAAACAGAAGAAAATCCAGAAAGGTGGGGGAATGGGTGAAGGGAGGGGGATTGGAGGGATCACTTCTGAGGTTTATCTTACGAGGGTACAAGTGAATCTTTCTAAGAGTAGAATGTGAACGTTTTAAAACAATAACTAAGAAAATGACATGAAGGCTATGTTAACCAGTTTGATGGAAGTGTTTCAGATTGTGTGTGAAAACCCCACGCTGTACCCCACAAGTGCATTAATGTACATAGTTACCATTCAATAAAAAAAAAAAGAGAGAGAGAGAGATAGGGAACAGGACAGAAAACTAAGAGATGAAACTGGTCTCTTAGTAACATCTGGTCTTTGATAAACCAAATGAAAGCATACAGGGGAGAAAAGAATCCCAATTTAACAAATGGTGCTGGGGGAATTGGATAACCACATGTAAAAGACTGAAACTAGAGTCACACTCTTCACCACTTCTAAACATTGACTCCAGATGGATGAAACATTTAAAACTAAAACATGAAATGATAAAAATCTTAGAAGAAACTGTGAGAAAAACACTTGATGATATCAGACTGGGGAAAGATTTTATGAAGACTTCAGTGGCCATCACAACAACAAAAATCAACAAATAGGACTTAAGCTGAAAAGCTTCTTCACAGCTAAGGACACAACAATTAAAGCAAAAAAACAACCTTTGAAATGGGAAAAGATATGGTATGAATCGGACAAAGGGTCAATAACCAGAATCTACAAAGAACTCAAATTAATCAACAAAGAAAGAGCAAACAATCCCATCTATCCCTGGGCAAGAGACATGAATAGAACCTTCTCAAGGAAGGTAGATGAATGGCCAACAAACATTGGAAAAAATGCTCGTTGTCCCTGATCTCAGAGAAATGCAAACCAAAACCACCCTGATGTATCACCTAACCCCAGTGAAAATGCCCCACATCACAAAGCCCCAAAACTGCAGATGCTGGCGTGGATGTGAAGAGAAGGGAACGCTTTCATACTGTCGGTGGGACTGCAAACTAATACAACCTCTTTGGAAAGCACTATGGAGAATCCTCAAAGAATTCAAATTGGGCCTCCCAAAAGGAGGTCTCAAAAGAAAAAAAAAAGAAGAAAGAAAAGAATATTCAGAGATAGGAATGTGTCACACTGTCATTTCAAGTAATACAAACAGCACACAAAATTAATAAGTAATATAATTCTGGTTTTACCTATATCTATGTGTGCCTGGATGCGCATATACAGATATATGATACATACACATAAGCAGGACAGAAATAAAATACATCAAAATGTTAACAGGCTATGTATGTTTGAAGTTTTCCATAATAAAACGTTAAAAACTGGCTTGGTGCCCATTGCTCATTGGTTAGGGCACCAGCCACATACACCACGGGTGACGGGTTCAAATCCGGCTAGGGCCTGCTAAACAACAACAAAAAAAATAGCTGAGTATTGTTGCAGGTGCCTATAGTCACAGCTACTTGGGAGGCTGAGGCAAGAGAATCACTTAAGCCCAGAGTTTGAATTTGCTGTGAGCTGTGACGCCACAGCACTCTAGTGAGGGGGACATAGTGAGACTGTCCCCCCACCTCAAAAAAGTTAAAAACTGTGTTAAGAGGGAGGTCACATTGTAAGTGAGCATATTGTTCTTTTTTGTACTTTTCTGATTATCTAAAATATCCACAATAAAAAATATAAAAAATATCATTTCAAAACAGAGTCTTAATAAATGTATGAGAAAGAAGTCGTCTCTGGCAAGAGTCTAATGGTAATTGCAGCTGAAGGGAAGGAAGGGGAGATAACGAGCTTTATGCCTCATTCTTCCTCCTAGCCATATTTTCCTAAGGTTTCTATAGGAATGGTATATTATTTTAAATGGGGAGGTGGAACCTATTTAAAAGTGTAATTAATGCATAGACATCTGAGAACATAAGTAGTTTCTTGGCAAAGGCCCTTATAGCAGTCTTTTCTCTTAGAAAAACTGACTGTGTACCTCTTCCACTTACTGTTTTTTTCCATATTGGAATGCTGCTTTTTACATACTGAACAGTCCAACACTCAGACTTGAATTAAAAAAAAAAACAGGCTCTCACTCTGTCACCCACTCTGGAGTACAGAGACATGATCACAGCTCACTGTTCATCTCGAATTCCTGGCCTCAAGAGAACCTCCTGCCTCAGCCTCCTGAATGGCCAGGGCAGCGGGTGCATGCCACCTGGTAGACTTAAACTTCAAAGCCTCTGAATGAGGTCAGAGGCTCCTCTGCTAAACGTGTCTTCTAGCTCCCTGGGGGCTCACGCCACTGGGCCAGACTTCCCGAAGTGTGACCAGCTCTTCACAGGAAGTCACGGATGAAGAGGGGAAGGGGCAATCTAACCAAGCCATCTTTCCAAAACCTGCCTCCAGGAATTGGATCTCAGACAGTCCAGGTTTCCTTCTGGCTCCAGATGGCATTACCCGGGTAGTCAGCAGGCAGCATCAGGAGTGGGTGTGCTGGGTCCCGACACCACCTCCACCCTCACGGTCTCGTGAGCTCATCCACCAGGTGAGTTGTGCACCTTAGAACACGAAAGCATCACTCCTCCCCCTGAGCCTCCCCTCCCAGGGCTGCCCCTGGACCCTTCACGCCCACCGGTGCTGCTACCCCTGACTGTTGTGTGCAGAATGATGTGAGCCACACTGCACAGACCTTCCTCCACACCATGCCCTTCCTCTCTCCTGCATTCCTCAATCGCTTACCCAACGGAGGTTCCCTCACTGCCCAGGCTGCCGTCTCAACCATTTCTTCCACTCAGTTCAGGGACTCTGCATATCCATCAGGCACAAGGCTCTCCTAATACTTTGTGTAAGAGGCAAGAAAAACCAAACTGTTACTCTTACTCTCACTCACTCCGCACTGAATACTTCACCTCTGGTAAACAAAATGTCTATGGGGCTTTCTCCACACATCAAGCAGCCTCCAGCAGATGCCACCTGGGTGTCCATGACTTAACTCAATTCTGACACTGTTTACCTGGAATTACAGTCAGATCCCATAGGTCAAGAGCTCGGCCCTACAAGACTTCCCCTGCTTCAGTTTCTAGTTCCAAGCCCCATGCTGTTTCACCCGTGCTTTGGACTAGCAGGCTGCAAATTAAGGGTGCCTTTGATCCCCTCCTTGGGTTGGATTAATTTGCTAGGATGGCTCACAGAACTCAGGGAACAAGGACACCCCTTGGGGTTTCCCTTCTTCACATGTGGCCACTTCCCCTTTGACGTTCTCCACCATATTACAACACAGCACAGAAGACACCTCCAGAACCCAGAGTCATGCCCTTGAGCTTCTCAGCCTTCAGAACTGTGAGTCTAATAAACCTCTTTTCCTTGTAAATACACACACACCTTTAGGGAAACACTTTACTTGTCTATTTATTACAAAGGAGATTACAAAGCATCCAGGTGAGCAGCCAGTGAAACAATATACAGAGAAGGACCATGGTGGGAGGGGGGAGCAGCTTCCACGCCCTTTCTAGGCACACCACCCTCCAGGCACCCAGAAGCCCCCAGATCTGTTTCTTTGAAGTTTTATTGAGGCTTTATGATATAGGCATGACTGGTTACATCATTAGCTATTGGGGATCAACTCAGCCCTCTGTCCCTCTCCCCGAAATCAGAGGTGGCAGGGAGGGTGGGGAAACTTCCATCATTGATTCCTCTGCCAACCAGCCTCTCCACCCCCATCCTAAGGCTGTGCAGGACCCCCTCCCCCCCAGTCATCACATGAGCAGGCAGGAAGACACACCACTTTGGAGATTCCAAAGGTCTAAAGAGCTGCTGCCAGGCATCACCCCTGGAGTCAGCAGACAGTGGAAGATGTAGGTTTGCCAGAGAAAAAAGTGTTTTTTATTATATCATAATATCATACCTTGTAACCTTCTTTTCAAGCATGAAGCATAGCCTACATTTGTCGGTAACTCAGGTTGAACCCCTCAAGTCAGAAAGACAAACAGAACATTGCTTGGGGCCTACAGGATGCCAGATGGCCTTTCCCCAAGTCCAGACCCCTTGAGTATGTGGACGAATGCAAATCCTTCATGGATTCTGTGAGGGCCACCTGACCACACAGGCCTTTGTAAGTTCTGCAGAAGGTCTGGGGTTCAGTCCACCCCACCCTGCCCCCAGTTAGCCAGGTGGACAGACTGTGTTGCTGACGTCATCGTTAGGGTTTCCTGGTGGGTTTCTCTGCATCTGGCTTCACAGAACACAGCCAGAGATCTCACCATGGCAGGGTCTCACCCAGGGCTCTTGATGACACTGTCCCTTCTGAAAATATTTTATACCAAGTACAGCTGTTAGCAACTGTGATTGTAAAAGAAAAAAAATAAGGGAAAGATTTCTAGCTCCAGAACAAGTTCCCTTTCTCATGCATATTGCAAACATGGGGCAGAACCAACTCCCCCTACCCAAGCGAAGGCAATAGCTAGGCTGCTCATATTTGTTACTGTTCCTGCCTAAAGCAAATTATTATTATTACCAGGTTATAAACCCTTAAAAGAATCCATTAATGGAAAGGCGAACAGCTCATTAATCCTAATGAGTGTCATCACATAGGACGCATTCCAGCAGAGGGAAGGCAGCTGCATCAATGTGGTCTCTCAGCAACCCAAAGGGCTCATGACAAGGTTGGTCACCACCAAACAGTACGAGATCGGAGTTAGGACCAGCCACTCTGCAACTGTATACGACTCTTCCTGGTCCCCAAATCAGTCCTGGCAGAATCCTGTTTATTTGCAGGACCTGATTTATACCTTGAGAGAATACGACACATCTGTGGGACAGTTGACAAAGGGAAGGCAGCTCCTACCATCAGCAGATACAGGACCGTGAGCTTCAGCCATCAGGCAGCAAGGCAGGGCCCGTTATCACAAACAAGCTCTTTGCTCACAGTTTGAATCTATTTCTGGAGACTGTTTACCTAAATGAAACTATTTGTCCACTGGGGCAGGGTTCAAAGCTCAAAAGATAAATGCAGTTGGCTTATAAAGAGATGCAAGCCGGGGAAAATAAGGGAGAAAGAACAAAGTCAGATTAATCTCAGGAGGGGAAAAGTCTCAATGCCATAAAAATTACATGGCATTCTTTTAGACCACCAATTAATTTTGATTCCAAAAGTTCAAAGCCACTATTTAAAAGAACTAATTAATAGCTAATATTCTCCCAAGAGTAATCTAGAAGATTTTATAAGAACAAAAGCACTGATGGGCTGAATGTTCCTTCTCCCGCTGGTCATTTCAGGTAATGCTGCGCTGAGTCTCTTGAGGACAGGCCTGAATGACACTTACGAGCACTTACTCAGACCTTTGCTAAATTTTTCACCATATCTCTGGGGATTTGCATCACCACAGTCACCTTTAAATTATGCTCTACAGAAAAGTTGGCTGTAAGGTTGAAGGTATCTCTTGTCCTGTGTAGGTTCTAGTATTATTGTTCTTTTCATAAGCTACTCCAGGGGGAAGTTCTTTTTTGACCTTTTTTAACCTGTGTGCAGAGTGTTGAGTTCACAGATTCCCATTGCAAATGATGTTGCATCATTGCCACTGCTCCGTGCACTGCCCCCTCTTTAACATTTTCTGAATTCCTTTTGATCTCCGGTCTCTCCCTGGTCTCTCCCTGGTCTCTCCCCTCCTCCCGTCCTCCCACCCACAGGGGGCTGCCCAGAGGTGTCTATGTTTGCTTTGTTGTCTGGATGTTGCTGTTTCACATCTCTGTGTTTTTCCTTTTGCTCACAATCCTTTTACCCCCTACGTCCTTCATTCACACTGCAATCTAGTCCTTGTCCATTTGTATTTTTATCATTACATACTGATAGAATTTTCTGTGTCCTGATTTTTCATTTAACATTTGTATCATGAATTGGTTTTTTTTTCCTTTAGTTTTTGATAGTTTTTATTTTTTTCTTATCTCCCTGCACCCCCAGCAGGTGACCACCGCTCACAGCATGGGCAGGGTCCCTCTCTCTACATATTTCTCCAGAATCATTTAACCCATCAAACTGGTAGATACTTGTGTGTGTATGTGTGTGTGTGAGAGAGAGAGAGAGAGAGATTTGACTTAATGAAATTGAACTCCTAATCAATAGCTCTGCAGCTTGCTTTTCTCACTTAACAATGTCATGATCATCCTTCCCGGGAAGCAGATCCAGATTGAATGCACTCCTTTTAATAGTTGCATAATATTTCACGGAATGGAGGGATGATCAGCCATTCATTCAGCCATTCCTCCACTAATGGGTCTACTCAGTTTTTTATCAATACGAGCAACGCTGTAATAAATATCTACGCAAGCAAACCCATAAATACTAGTGATTTTATGTCAGTTTGGATAGATCCTCTGGAGTGTGCGTGTTTTTTACCTATATAAATGGTATTAGGTAATATACCAGTTCATACTTTTTACTCTTTTCACTATGCGCGATGCTTCTGATATCTGTCAATGTTATAATTTGGAAGCCCAGTCTATTGCTCCTAACAGCTGTACAATATTTCATAGTGAGCCCCCGGTTCATTTCGCTTATCCCTCTCCTGATGACATTATATGGTCGCACCACAGTGGGAAAGTACTTTTAAAATATGACTGAAAGTTTAGTGCACTTAAAAATAAAGCACCCAATAGAAAAAATAAAATTGTAGCTTTTTCAAACTCTCAAAAAATTTGATTTTGGAAAACTATTATAACCAACCTGGGCCTAAGAGAAGGAGGAGATTACAGGGGTGAGGAAATTCTGTATTTGTTAAAACGCTGTTGTGCCAAGCACTGTACAAAAATCCTCTTTGACGTTCAACACAAATCATGGAGGTGATATTTTACCCACTGACCAAATGAGGAAACTGAGGAACAGAAAGGTTACATGCGTCCCTTGCACTTATAGCGGGGCAGAGATTCAAAGTCAAGTCTTGTGGGCTCCAAAGTCTCGGCCCTTCCCTCTACTTGTGAACTTCAAGCCACACTCTCTGCTCACTTATCAGAAAAGTGCTCACAAGTACCGTGAGGAATGGGTGAGGACAGGCACGTAAGTGTCACAAGATTTTCAATCTACATTTTCATCCAAGGACTAAGAGAACACTGAAAATTCACGCTTTTCCCAACAAACACCGGTTGTCTTAAATTAATGTTCCAAGAAACTCTAAAAGTCTAACAGAGTTATAGAGCTGTTGTGGGGGAAAATGGTTAATGGTACATGACTAGGGGTTGATATCATAGTTTTTGTGGCCTCACCAGTGAAGGGAAGGCATCAGGGAGTGGTGTGGAGTGGGACCAAATCATTAATGCTACTGCTGAGTGTAGGAGTTCAAAATGAATGCTCCAGAACATGAGCAGATTTCTGCCCAGGGTCCAAGAGCTGGTCCAGGGTCTCTTGTTTGGCACTAAACTTTCTCATCCTGAATACGTGGAACTGAATGGGTCACGGGCTGTGGTCAGTTGTGTGGGAGTTTCCAGAAACCATCATGATCCAGTCAGCAGCAGTTATCAGGCATGAGTGCCAAGCATGAAATGAGAAGATGCAATGATTCTACTACAGGATGGTAAATCAAGGATGTGAACTGTTTGCATCACTTTTACCCCAGGACCCAAGGTCAAAACAGAGGCTTGATAGGACTTGGAAATTTTCCAGTGAACTGAGAGCCAGTGCCTCATCAGCTTAGGCCCCCGTGCTGCATCCTAGGGACACATGTGTTAGAAGGCACAGTAAGCAGGGCCCTGAGCTGGCCGGCTCCCTTCCATACCACTAACCGCATGCCAGCTCGACTTCCAGGAGAGGACAGGCTAGCGGAAGAGAAGACAAGACAGGCTGAGAGAGGAAGGGGAGCCAGAAATTCAAATCATTTCACAGAGAATCTCCATCTTAAAGAGCCCCCATAGGAAAAGACAAGCACAACAAACCATATGATGTGGACAGACGTGCACAAACTGTACAGCAAAAATATGGACAGGAGTGACTCTGCCTGGGGGAGTGGAGGAAGACCTCGCAGAACAGACAGCATTTCATCTGCGCCTTGAACGATAACCAGAGACGAGCGCTCATCCTAGCAGCCAACGTTCATGCGCGTTTACCGGGGGGCAGTGCTCTTCTAACAGCTTTGCGTGTATGACTTCATTTCCTCTCTACACTAACATTACAGATGAGGCTCCGAGGTAACTCACTCACCCACGGTCATCCAGCTAAGTTAAGTAGTAGAACAGGAAATTGAATCCAGGTCTTTTTTACTCCCAAAATCCTAGGGTTCCCTGTGAAGAGAACATTTTCTTATGTTCCACACTCTCTCTAACCTTCCCACAAAAAAGGAGTAAGGGGAGACTCAGAGAAGGCAGCTTTTTAAAAAGCCTCAGCAACCAGAAGGTGCCTGGACTTCTGATGACGGCCACTAGGGGGCAGTAGAGAAGGCAAAGGGAGGGAAAGGACCCGTGGGGATGTGAGAGAGGACGCACAGGGAGCCTGTGAAGAGCCTGGAGCAAGGAGTGGAGGGGAGGGGATGCCACGCTCAGAAGTGTGATCTTCTTTAGTTATAAGGTTTTTGTTTTTATTTCAATTGAGGTGAAATTGACATAATACAAAATTAACTATTTTAAAGTAAACAATTCGATAGCATTTAGTATAGTCCTACTGTTGTGCAACCACCACCTCTATCTTGTTACAAAATATTTTCATCTTTCCAAAATAAAACCTGGGACCCACTAAGAAGTTACTCCCTTTTCCTCCCTCCCCAATCTATATTCTATCTCCAGATTTATCCTGTCTGGGCACTCATACGATGGAATCCTACCATCTGACCCTTCAAGTCTTCTTTCACTTAATGTAATGTTTTCAAGATCCATGTTGTAGCATGGATCAGTACATCATCCCTCTTTATGGCTGAATAATATTCCACTTTATAGATGTACCACAATGTGTTTATTCATTCACCTGTTGATGGATACTTGGAAGTTTCCACCTCTTAGGTATTAAATACAGTGTTGCTGTGAATATTTGTGTATACCACCTAAGTTTTTAAACCCATCTATGTAGAAGGGTGAATGAGACCAAGCTGGTGGTCCACAATGACTACTGGCAATGAGAGTCTGGGAGAAGTGGAACAATCTGAGAGAATGTTTAGAGGTAAAATTGGCAGGGCATGCTATGCATTCAATGTGATGACAGCAAACAGATAGCAGGGAGGGAAGAAGTATCCAGGAGGACTCTACCTTTGCCAGTGAGGTGAGAATGAAGTCCTGACATGAGGAAGAACAATGCAACAATGCTGGAATTTAGACAAAGGATTGAGAACTGAGTTTGGAGTGCTGCTGGCCACCCAACTAGATATCCTATAGGCAACAGTCCCACTTAGGAGAGCATGCTGGGCCGGAACAGCCTCACCAGAAAAAGATGGGGCGGAAGTGCTGGAGAATCCCATCTATGGGGAGAGGTGACATCCATCTCAGATGAGACCTCTTTCCAGCCAAAGTTTACTAATCTCCAATCTGAGTTAGATTTCCCATAGCATCCTAAGTCATTTTAGCAATCATATAGTGTTGCAATTCCATCACTACTTATAATAATTTTTTTTAATTTTTCATAGAAACAGTCTTGGCATATTGTCCAGGCTGGTCTCACAGTTCTGGACTCAAGCAGTCTTTCCATTTCAGCCTCCCACAATGCTGGGATTATAAGCATGAGCTACTGTGCCCACTCATCACCTGTAAGCTGATTGGGGATTGAAGGCAAAGATGTTGTATTTTTCTGTGCAGTCTATACAAGGCACAGTATAAATATTGACCAAGCGAGTGATCTCTAAATTCGATAGAGAGGAACTAGGAGAAGAAAGAGAGGCAGAAGAGAGTAGATTTATGGAATTCAAGAGGAGAAAATTCCAAGGAGGAGGAACAAACCGTATAAAATGGTTCAACAAAGTGAAAGGGAACACGAAGAGGCCGCTGGAATTAGGAATGAGGGTGCCTATGGGCCTTAACACAGCCTGTTCACAGGGGGTCCTGGGGATGGGAAACCGCAGTGGCCAAAAAGGGGCAGCAGGGCCAGAAGACAGTAATGGGCTGAGGGAGAAGTAGGAGATGATGAGGTAGCAGAAAACGCTCTGTTTGGAAGTAAAAGGAGAAAAGATAAAGAATAACTAAAAGGTAGTCAGAATTAAAAGAAAGAAATTTTTGGCTGAGTGTCCCTAACTCAATGGTTAGAGCATTAGACGCCGTGTATGGGGGCTGGAGGGTTCGAACCCAGCCCGGGCCTGCTAAACAAACAAACAGACAAACAAAAAAACCAACAAAAGCAAGCAGGCCTCTGTGGCCAGGCTCACACCTGTAATCCTAGCATTCTGGGAGCTCAAGGTGGGTGGATTGCGAGAAAGAGCGAGACTCCCATCTCTAAAAAAAATAGCTGGGCGTTATGGTGGGCACCTGTAGTCCCAGCTACTCGGGAGGCTGAGGTGAGAGAATCGCTTGAGCCCAAGAGTTTGAGGTTGCTGTGAGCTGTGATGCCACGGCACCTACCCAGAGCAACAAAGTGAGACTTGGTCTCAAAAAAAATTTTTTTTGGAGAAAATATCACACCTTAGTGGAGTATATTTTCCTGCCCCATTGACTCTGGGATAAGATTTGCTTTGACTAGTGGGATGTAAGACAGAGTGGCAATGTGCCAGCTCCAAGCAGAGGACTTAAGAGGCCTGTTGTGGCCCTGCTGCCCCTGTGGCAACTGTCATGAGAATAGCAGGTCCAGATGGCTGCTGCCTGGTCTTCCTGGGACTCCCAAGGGGAGCTGTGGTGCATACCTGAACCACACCTGTGGCCTGGAGCCAAGCCTGGGCCCTGCCAAGCCCAGGTCCTTGAAAGAGAAACAAAGACTCGTAATTTTAAGCACTGTTTTGGGGTTTGTTTTTTTTTTCCACAGAAGATGCCAGCTAACATAACGCAGAAGAGAGTAATGGGCCTTAGAAGAATCCAGGGCCACTGCTTCCTCAGCACTGGGAGAGAGGAAATAGAGATATATGAATGGATGGAAACAGCTCTATCTGCAAGGGGAAGGAGAGGAGTTGAACTCCATAACTGAAGCACGGTCACTTTCTCAGCACATGAACTTGGGGCTAAGTCATGTGTGCAGAGAGGGAGGTAACAGCACTGTGGGCCTGGGGAGAGGAACACAGGAGTAGAAGAGCTGCCCTGGGCGTGGGAGCAGATCCCACCTGAAGGCCTGGAAAGGGCACTGAGGGTCACTGAGCAGCCAGTGGGGCCCAGGCTCACAGTGCAGACACGGAGGGAGGTAATGGTTCAAGGCCAGGTGCAGGGGCTCATGCCTGTAATTCTAACACTGGGAAGCCGAGGTGGATGGATGGCTGAGCTCACAGGTTTGAGACCAGCCTGAGCAAGAGCGAGACCTCTGTCTCTAAAAATAGCCAGGTATCATGGCAGGCACCTATAGTCCCAGCTACTCGGGAGGCTGAGCCAATAGAATTACTTGAGCCCAAGAGTTTGAGGTTGCTGTCAGCTATGATCCCAGGGCACTTTTCTAAGGGCGACAAATGAGACTGCCTTAAAAAAAAGAAAAGGTTCAAAAGGAAGTGTGGGAGAAATAAATTTTCTACATCCAGAATTAGAAACAAAAATTTCAAAGTCTCATTTGCTGTGTCAGGGGCGCATCTCGGAGAGTGACGCCAAACCTATGAGCCTCCTAAGACTGGGTGCTGTTGATGACAAGAGGGAAGAACTTGTGGTGGGTGGCAGCTCACCATCCGCCTTGCTAGCCTCTATTGCTACAAGTCACCTTCATGGAACAGGCTGAGAGAAGAGCAGAGATGGCCGGGACCACTGCACAGGGTTCTGGGCCTTCAGTTTCTGGTGGCAACCGTGTCCCATGCTTCCCAACTCCCAACCTCTGCTTCCTCCCAACCAACTGCTTCCCTCTCTCCAACCTTTGCAGTAAAATTTCAAGACTTACAGCAGGATCTTTTAAGCATCTGCTATAGCACGTATACTCTCAAAAGTGCCCAGACAGTCTAGAAACTTCAAAATAGCCCAGTGGCAATAATATTTTTAAAAACTAAAGAAAAGAAACTGAAGCTTTCTCATCAGAAAATATCCGATGATAGCTCCAAAAGCTCTGTCTCTGGATATCTAGCCAGAGATTTTGGTGGGTGCACGGGGGAGAGGGTTTAGTGTAACCTTTTTGATGGCAAAAAACCCCAAAGCAGGGATTGTCTTTGCCAGAGGTTGGGCAGTATGGTGATTAAGAGCACAGACCCTGACTCCGATGGTCTGGGTTTGAATCCAGGATCTGCCAGACTGTTTCACTTTGAGCAAGTTGCTTGATCACCCAGGGCCTTACCTTCTCCATTTGTACAATGGGCATAATAATAATAGTACTTACCTCATAGAAATGGTGAAGATTAATAGGTTAAGTTATGTAAAAAAAAATGATTAGCACATAATAATTTCTTGATACATCTTTTCTCTGCCACTTATCAGCTGTGACCTTGGGTAAGCTATTTAACATCTCTGTGCTTTGATTCCTCACTGTACAATGTGGCTAATAAGAGCACCCACTTCATAGGGTTGTTATGAGGTCTGAGTGAGTTAATACAGGTAAATGCTCAGAACAGTGTCTGGCCCATAGGAAGTGTTGTGAAAATGATGGCTACTATTTCCCTTCTTATCCGTGGACAGGCTATGAATTTATCGACAAATATCTCATTCACTTTGCCCAGAAGTTCTCAAAATATCAACTAACAACTTGTTTACACAACAAATATTTTTAGTCCCCCACACCATCCCGAGATGCAACTCCTAGATAAAATGAGCTACCTAGACACATAATTTCAAAAGCATATACAATGCACTAATTATATCAAAGGATTTATAATTTTAAAAATATATATATTCTGGTTCAGCACCTGTAGCTCAGCGGCTGGAGCGCCAGCTACATACACCAGAGCCAGTGGGTTCGAATCCAGCCCAGGCCTGCCAAACAACAATGACAACTAGAACCAAAAAAGAGCCGGGCGTTGTGGTGGGTGCCTGTAATCCCCGCTCCTTGGGAGGCTGAGGCAAGAGAATTGCTTAAGCCCAAGAGTTTGAGGTTGCTGTGAGCTATGATGCCATAGCACTCTGCCAAGGGCAACAAAATGAGACTGTCTCAAAACATATGTATGAACATTGACATGCTTGAGCATAACTACATTAGAAGACATAATTTTTAAAAAAAGAAGAAGATATAAGCGATCAGGCCCTTGCCCCTGCTTACCACTGCATGCTAAGGGAAGGACAGAAGAAGCCGGATCACACAGAAGCACAAGACACTGAAGCTGCAAAAGGTCAGGAGGGCACTGGAGTAAAACCTAGTATTTGCAAAGAAGGGAGATGGACAAGGCTTATTTGTATATTCTAGGAAAAAAGAAACAATGCTAATCAGAGGAGAGAAAACAAGCCAAGAAAATTATAGACTCTGCATATGGGGAAGATGAGTTAGTAATGATATATACGTGTGTGTGTGTGTGTATTTATTTTTTCTTTTTCTTTTTTTTTTTTTGAGACAGAGTCTCACTCTTTCACCATGGAGTAGAGTGCCATGGTATCATAGCTCACAGCAACTTCATTCTTGGGCTCTAGCAACCCTCTTGCCTCAGGCTAAGGCAAGTAGCTAAGACTACAGGCAAAAACAACCAGCTAGTTTTTCTGTTTTTAGTAGAGATGCAGGTCTCACTCTTGTTCAGGCTAGTCTCAAACTCCTGAGCTCAAGCAACCCACCCCCCTCAGCCTCCCAGCGTGTTAGGGTTATGGACGTGAGCCACTGTGCCCAGCAGTAATGATATTCCCACAAATAGATAGCTCCTAGTTTACAGGTAAGTCATCTAGATAAATACCCTGTTATGACATGGAACAAGGTGGGGACAAAGTATCACAACAAATATGTCTCCTCTTGGGAAATCCTACCACATACTAAAACTTACGTTCAAGGTCTGCAACTTAAGAATCCTCAGGGAAACAGAGAATGGAATGAAAAAGAGAAAATTAATATGAGAGACGAGAAAGTGAGACTTCCAGGAACAGCATTCGGGAAAGACTGGAAAAAAGAGAAGCAACTCTTATGTCATTAAATACCGTGATTTCATAGGGAAATTGTCACCATATAGATCTCTTACTGTTTGACAACCAAAAACAATCTTTAATATATAGCATGGCAATAAAGCGAAAGATTTTAAAACCAAGTCATTTATAAATTCGGTGGAGTTCTTGATATTCATGCATCCTGGGTGGCTCCTGTGGCTCAGTGAGTAGGGCGCCAGCCCCATATACCAAGGGTGGTTGGTTCAAACCCGGCCCTGGCCAAACTGCAACAACAACAACAAAAAAAATAGCCGGGCGTTGTGGTGGGCACCTGTAGTCCCAGCTACTCAGGAGGCTGAGGCAAGAGAATCGTGAAAGCCCAGGAGTTGGAGGTTGCTGTGAACTGTGACTCCACAGCACTTTACCAAAGGTGATAAGGTGAGACTCTGTCTTTAAAAAAAATAAAAAAGAAATTCATGCATACCCACTAATTAATCATTTGGTTCTAAGAATCTTTAAAGAAATCTCAAATCTCAGTTACATGTTTGCGGTAGGTTTTCCTTGCTTATGATGAAACTCTTTTTTTTTTTTTCGCAGTTTTGGCCGGGCCGGGCTTGAACCTGCCACCCTCGGTATATGGGGCCAGCGCCCTACTCCTTGAGCCACAGGTGCTGCCCATATGATGAAACTCTTTTCAATGAAAAATGCAATTAGAAATGCCAGCTACATAGAACAGGCAGAATACACACATTTTCAACAATGTTGAACAAATGTCTTTATTTCATTTTTTTCTTTTCCTTTTTTCCCCCCTACCTCCTCAGAAAATAAAATGTCTTTATTTCATTTAAGCTTTCTCTCCATAATAACACTACTGTATTATTAGCTATTCTGATAATTTCCTGTGAAGCTTTTTAGTATTATTATGTATTGAAGTTCTGTGGTTTATATTATTATTTTTTTATTATTAAATCATAGCTGTGTACATTAATGCAGTCATGGGGTACAGTGTGCTGGTTCTATATACAATCTGAAATATTTTCACCAAAATATGGTTTATATTATAATGTATTTAATTCACCAGCATGTTCTAAAGTAAAACAGGATGCTGGACAATTGTACTTGTCTGTCCCACAAAGGTCAAGATGTCTACCTTCCTCTGTCCCTGTCCACTAACTCCAGCAGCCCCCTATCAATGCCCTCATAAATTTCCCAAATGCCTTCACTGAGAAGTGCTGCCTTATCTAATTCATTCAAACTTCCACAGGAGGGAGTGAGCGCCTACACTGTACCAGGGAAAAAAAATCTAGTTAGACTCTCATTTGACGTGCTTCCTAACAAAATAAACAAACTGAAATGTTAAATGTAAAAATAAAAGCAAATTAAAAGTGAAACAAAAATTTCAGAAATAAAAAGGTTTGAGAATATTTATCTAATCAGAGGTGGAGAATCCTTTCTAAACCTAAAACGTAGAAATCACAAAGAAATTAATTGACCACAACAATCATTTTAAAAGAAAAACCAAGAAAAGTATTTGCTGCAAATACTTTTTGAAGTGCCTTATATAGTATATAAGGGGATTTTACAAATTGATTTTAAGGAAAAGAAGTACAATAATTATGAGTATACTTTATGTCACTGGACTATATACTTAAAGTAGATAAAATGTTTTGTTTTGTTTTGTTTTGTTTGGAGACAGAGTCTTACTATGTCGCCCTCAGTAGAACGCCGTAGCATCACAGCTCACAGCAACCTCAAACTCTTGGGGTCAAGTGATTCTCTTGCCTCAGCCTCCCTAGTAGCTGAAACTATAGCCGTTGTAGTTGTCTTTGTTGTTTAGCAGGCCCTGGCCAGATTTGAACCCACCTGCCTCAGGGCATGTGAGGGTGGACCATTGTACTTGTCTGTCCCACAAAGGCCAAGATGTCTAGCTTCCTCTGTCCCTGTCCACTAACTGCCAGCAGCCACTAAGCTACAGGGGCTGAGCCTAAAATGGTTTCCTTTTAAAAAAGGAGGCCAGGAATGGTAGCTTATGCCTGTAATGTTAGCACTGTGGAAGGATTGCTTGATCTCAGGAGTTCAAGACCAGCTTGAGTAAGAGTGAGACCCTGTCTCTAAAAAGTAGAAAAATTAGCTGGGTATTGTGGCAGATGCCAGTAGTTCCACCTACTTGGAAGGCTGAGGCAGGAGGATCACTTAAGCCCAAGAGTTTGAGGTTACTGTGAAGGTGATTGAGTTAGACTCTGTCTCAACAAAAAAAAAAAAAAAAGGAAAGAAGGCCAGGCATAGTGGCTCACTCCTGTAATTGCAGAATTTTGGAGGGCCAAAATGGAACACAAGACATGACCAGAAAAGTGAGCCAGAGAATAACAATAGAAAGCAGAAAATTCAAGGAAGACCAATATAATTTGAAATGATGGTGCTCAAGTGACCACTTGAGTCTAAGAAGGCAGGAATTCCCTATGTTGGTTTAAGACTGTAACTTGATACAACCTTTCTACCACACAATCTGGTAATATAGTGTATCAAGACCTTTGAAATACCCAGACCCTTTGATCCAATGATGAGCCCAGTTCTGGGAAACACCATTAATCAGAATTCCTTCCATTGTAAGTGGCAAAAGTCCATGCTACACTGGCTTTGGCGTAAAGGAGAACTTAGTGGCTCACACTCCAGGCCAGCTAGATCCAGGCGTGCAAATAGTGGCAGTGGAACTGGGTGTCTCTCTTCTTGTTGCTCAGTTTTGCTCACAGCTACTTGGCTTCATTCACACCAGCTCTCTCCACGTGAGAGAAAGATGGCGCCAACAGCCTGGCGGATGTCATCCTCACAGCAGCTCTCCCAGAGAAAGTGAGTAGCCCTTTCATGCCCATAGCTATGCCATCAAAAGTCCTCCGCTTAGCCGGGCAAGGTGGCATGGGCCTGTTGTCCTAGCTACTCAGGAGGCTGAGGTGGGGGATTGTTTAAGTCCAGGAGTTCAAATCCAACCTAATTGACATAGTGAGAACCTGTCTCAAAAAATAAAAAATCAAAAAAGCCCTCTGGTTCACTGGTTAGACCCAACCCTAGCCATCACCTTCTGTGAACAGGAGAAAGAGGTCACTCTGCATAGTGAGCTGGGTGGTATGAAATCTGAACTTGGACCTTAACTATACCAGAATCCCCAGAGTGATAAAAGGAGACAGAAGAACAAAGAAAAGAGACACCAAACAAACAAATAAGCAGGGTCTGTACAGAACAGCTCCAAAGGCAATCAGTGGAGTCAAGACGCCAAATTCTAGTTTGTCCTGGTTTCAGAATGAGAGCCAATCAACAATCACCTTACGGCTCTGCGTCTATGGCTCAATTGGCTAAGGCACCAGCCACGTACACCTAAGGTGGCGGGTTCGAATCCCCAGCCAGGGCCCGCCAAACAACAATGATGGCTGCAACCAAAAAATGGCCGGGCGTTGTGGCGGGCGCCTGTGGTCCCAGCTACTTAGGAGGCTAAGGCAGGAGACTCGCTTGAGCCCAGGAGTTGGAGGTTGCTGTGAGCTGTGATGCCATGGCACTCTACCCAGGGGGATAGCTCGAGGCTCCGTCTCAAAAAAAAAAAAGTTTTTTTCTTGTTTTGGGGGGTTTTTTTGTTTTTCTTTTTTTATTTATCGTGGACAGATCCTAAATGGTTATAGATTAATTAATTAGCAGCATTCACTTTATTCCTCTACCACATCCCCACA
>CAUYQV010178644.1:0-19923 GCA_963574575.1 Galagoides demidoff
GTAAATGAAGTGTGGACATCAGAAAAATCACAATTAAGTGATTTTAAGAGACTTTGAAAGACATTTTATGTGTGAAATATAATTTAACAAATTCTTGTGAAAATTTTCATGACCTTTTAAACAACAGCAATCTACAAAAAAAAATTCACTCAAATGAGAAATCTGCCAAAGAATAAAATAATACTATACATAATTTTTTTAATGTATTATATTTATAAATTGTACTTATGTTGAAATTTAAAAAAAAATTACAATACTATTTTTGCATTCTATGAAAATTTTTGTTGCTCCATATAGACCAAATTTTTAATCAAGAATCCCCCCACCCCCTGTCAATGGCCTCCCGCTTTACCATTGTTAAAATCTGGTCACCTTAACTTAAGAACAGAAATGAAAACGAGGGAATATTTAAAAGTTGTTTTAACTTTCTCCTTTTGATCTACTTAAAAATAGCTGTTTGTAACTTCTTTCTTTTCCTGTTGGTCCTTAACATTTTTTTTCCCTGCTGTATCCAGAGCTAAACTTCCCTTACATATTCCCTCCTCCTCTTCTGAATTATTTTTGCAGTTTGCCTATTGATTTCTTAGACTACCAGAACACGTTTTATCATATTGGTTTTAAAGCTTTTCCATTTCTGTAGAGTTACTCCTTCCCCCTTTGATCAATAGCCTTCTTTTAGATTTTGCCCACGGTCACATTGCAAATCTAGAAGCCATATTATATGTAAACTGTTATGACAATATTATACTTAATGCTATGTAAAACCATAAATTTTTCTTATGTGCTGTGGAGATACAATTGAAATGACAAAGTGATGGAAAGAAAGCTCCTTTCCACTTTGTCCTGATTATAGAACCATAAACTCTTTTTTGCCTTTTGTTAATCCCATCTTGTATTTATTCAACTTATCAGAATTTCCTCTGTTTCATTTACCATTGATACTCTAACTAGGAAAATTTGAATGCATCTTAGTATTTGTATACAATAATAAAATACAGAGCTCTGAACAAAGTAGAAGTTAAAAATGAGAAGAAAATCTAGGTCACTAATTTTAGTATACATCAAATTAATGTGGCTTTGAGGTATTACAATGCTTTTAATACTCTGTCTTCAGCAACTCAAAATTTAGGTGATTCTTACACAAAACCTTGTGTTAGACAGATGGCTAATTAAAATTATGAGGGAAAAAAAATTGGAAAGTTAAAAGAACAAGCTGAACCACTAAACAACCACTGAAAAAATACAAACAAATATGATTCCATCTTCTTTTCATTTATTTTTAATGTGAAAATAAAATTATATAAAATTACTTATTTATGGAAAACAAAATTCCATAAAGTTATATTTATAGTACTTCTAATCATTGCTTCCTGACTGCTCTGTTCCTAAATGTTTTCACTTATTCAACTCTGGAAGAGGGACAATAAGCATAGAAAGGAGGCTGTGAGCCTGTTTTGGTAGGTTTCTAATTTTAGAGCTGCTGCCCATGTGCTCAGGACTGATGCATAGACAGTGTAACATTCATAATACTAAAAAAAAATAATAAGTTGGATTTATCATGATATACTTTCAGCAGAGAAAGTGAAAATACAAAAATTACAGTATGTACACATGGTGGAAATGTGGGTAATATTTATTTTCTATTTAAAATTTCTCCATTTTTCATGATGAAATTTGTTTTGAGGTAACAAATATCACTTAACCATGGTATTTTTTCTCTTGTTAAAATGTAGAATTCTTGCTAGAAATGGTTTACTATAATCACCATAATTAGGAATGTATTCATACACATATATCATGTTGAAATTTAAAAAGCATTTTATATCTATTTATAAATGTTTAATGTAAGATTTTCCTACTCTGAATTTTCTTACATTATCTCTTAGGATGTCACTTTTTAAAGTTTTAATCTTAACAAACCATACAGGAAGAGGTTAAACCACATTCTGCCGAGGAATTCAGACAGGAATAAAACATTAGAAGTCCAGTCACTCCATCTAAGTATAGCAAACGAGGATGGGGTTGGGTATCTGTCACCTGAAGGATTTAATTTCCTGACCTCTGGAACTATTGTTGAGAAGGAGAAAGGGATGGAATCATGTTGCCAGACAGGCTGCTGAGCTGCCGTCCACACGGCCATGAGATGCACAATCCCAATTGCTTTTTAAAGGAACATCCTGTTCAAATAACAACTATGGACTTCACGTTCATCCTTGTACAGGAAACTGTTTATTCTGACTCATTTATTTTCTCAGAAAAACCCATCAACATTTCAATTTATGTTACATTGAGATGAATAAAGAATCACATTTGTAATATAAAAAGAGCCATAGTGGCACAGAGTTTACATTCAATCAGGTTAACATAATTTTCCTCAAGGAAATAATACTACATTTTTAGACTATTTTTGCTCCCACATCTGTTAAGTAGGTAGCAAGGGACCTTTCAAACTCTTTGAGGAACAAAGTAGATGCCTTGTCTTGGTGCTGCCTGGAGCAATACCCCACCTGGGAAGGGCAGGGTGGGCCCCAGCCCATCTTGGTGCTGCCCCACCTTAGTCCTATCCCAAACAACTGCCATACCTGACAGAAAAGAGGAATGCCCTCAAAGCCAGGCAACTCAAGCACAAACGGATTTGGAAAGTGACCTAAAATTACCAAAGGCTAATTAACATGTCACTAACTGTCCATCAGAGTGGTTCCATGATGATGACTGAACCATGAGGAAGGCCCAGTTCAGACAGTGTAAAAATGGACCCTAGACCATCACCTGAGCCTGTTGTCCTGGTAAAGGCCCCATTCATTGTCAATGGCAAACATACCTTGCTCTGTGGATCTGTATCTTGTGCTGACTCTGTGAACCTATCTTTCTCTTCCTCAGTAAACTTTGTTTCATGCTTGCCTTGCTTTCAGCAAATCTGGTCATTCTTCGGTCAAGATCACACCAAGAACTGAGAAGGTAGGCAACTCTCTGAACCCCAACACATCCACACTATAAACTCTTACGTTTTCAACTCATGAAAGTGTATTGATGTATCTGCAAGATAGTTGTGGTAATTGAAAAACATAGACAACATTCAAGTCTTCATTTTCTAATCAGTCTTAAATTTTAATACGTCACCCACGAAAGCAAAGAGAAAATTCTGAAGTCTAACTTACCAGACTGCGCTCCCTCCACTTCATTCTTCATGTATTCACACAGTAACTAAAGTGATTTTTTTCATTTAAATTCTCCCTCTAGTGCCACACCTTCAAAACTAAATGCATGTATACCATGACATACTGACCAATCACCTTTTATAAAGCTTGGCTTTTTAATAACATATAAAAACTAAAACCAATAATTATTATTCCCACCTCTGCCACATCCCAACTCAGCCTCTCCCAAGTATCAGCTCAGTTAATTCGCTTACAGTGACAACCTTGCTATGTGGTATTTCTGTTCCCTCCCTCCCACATTTCTCTCTTACTGGGATCCAAAGAGTGGTCTCCTTCCCCATTATACTCTCATTAAAAAAAAAAAAAACAAACAAACAGATTCTGGAAAACTACAGCTAAGTTTCTGGTATACAAGTGTGCAGAGCTTGTTTCTCCTTTCTAAAGGACAGTCTTATCCTACATAAGGTTGTGCCTGGGGAAAAAGAAAGAGTGTACTGAATGTAATTAGGAAGTATGTATGAATGTGTTTAATTTTCTATTCCACAGGAAGCTTAAAGTAAAAGACTATTCGTACATCAACATCCTGGTCAAAAAGAAAGGAAAAAATATACTTTAATTTTTCCCTTACTTGTCTAAAAGCTTGTAGACAGAGCTGTGAGTGATCTAAAAGGGCTGATATTTGAGTATGTCCTTGAGAAAAAAAAGCCTGCCTTCATAATCCTTATTCCTATTAAATGCTAAGAACTGGAAAGAGGGAGGGAAGAAGGGCATGAGAGAGCTACAGAAGGAATGCACTGACCCGTTGACCATCTTTGCTTCTTGATCTGAGAGTTCTGCATCCTCTGCCTAGTGAAGGAGGACAGGACGATGAAGCAAGTGTCCCTCTGGGATTTCACAAGATGATAAAAATATGGAAGGATTTAGATCTTTACTAATGCATTGCACTGCTTCTGTAATTCTTTGTTTGTTTCTTGGATGGGCCAAATTAGATTGAACTATTCCTCCATTCAGTAAATATGAGAAATCTACCAAAGTCTTAAATGCTATTCTCTGTTCTTTTTCTTTAATCCTCTGCTTGAAGGGAATGGGCTGGGTCCTTACCGTGTCCGAAATGTTCCTAGGGAATAGAAGGTGTGTTCCTGGTTCCTGTTCCATCTCATACAATTAGTTTTCTATGTTCATTGCAATTAATCTCTTTATTCCTACTCTGTTTTTTATTTCCAAAGACTCAAAAAAGTGGAGCACTGTTGTCCCTCTATCCCAAGAATAAAGGCATTATTATGGGGCAAACACAGGTGTCCATAAACTTTATTTTCATGAGGCTTGATTCTCTCTGTTATTAATTTGTTGAGTAACTTTTTGTAGGTTACTTAAACTCTTTACGTTATAGTTATCTGTACTGGGGGGGGTGATAAAAGTAAAGGATAAAAATATTATAATTATTACATAAAATGATGCTTGTAAAGTTTTGGAGTAATGTCTGGCATATAATATGGGCTTAGAAACCATCAGGCAATAGTTCCCATGAAGAATCACTGAAGGGCTATCACTCCTTCTCACCCCTCTGGGTTGGGCAGGTTGACTTGCTGTCCAACTATAGTTGGCAGCCCTTCTACAGTGCACTTTCTTGTGGATTGTGGACCAAGGCCCTGTTGAACTCAGGAGGATTCCTACTTAATCAATAAAACGTAAATGGCAATGGTGAGTAGAAGAATTTTTTTTTCTCTTTCATGATACCTAAGAATATTCCATCCAGATGCTGTTTGTCCAGCCTAGGTTTCAGAGTAAAGATGACTTGGTAATCATCCCAAACTACAATGGACATGGAGCAGGAGAGAGAAGTAAACCACAGTGAAGTCTAGAGATCATTTGTTTCTGCAAAGATGTCTAACTTTCTGCCCTGATTTGCCCCAATTTGCAGGTCAAATGGTCAAATCTCCAAAATCTTGTTTTTAAAATGTGATAGATAGGTGTTGGTCAGTGAATCAATGGCAAAATTTAAGGATAATATTCATTCTGTGCCCACATACCATGTATGGTCATGATTAACTTTTTATAAAAATATTCTAAAATTTAATCTAAGCCTTACCTTGTTAAAACTTGCCAATCTTAAGGGGGAAATGAACTGTGAGGATCTTATGGTGCCTACTATACTTCTGCTAATTTTTCTCTCCTATAAATAGAATTTCTATTGATGAGAAAGTCATGCTCTCTGGTGGGAGTACAGATTCTTCCCCAGGTTTACTTACCATAGATGGTTGATCTGGTTTCCTTTTTACCTTGGTAACTGGAACAAGAGGACTGAGATGTAGGGTAGGGTGCCACATGAAGGCCACAGATAAGCTAACATATTATTAGTATATCAACTGAGCAACATTTGAGAGTGAAAATGCATGCTAAGCCAGCAGGATACTAGGACAAGACCTACATCAGGACACATGGTTATTAGATTCAGAAATGAGATAGGAAGTGATATGAGAATTAGCAGGAAGATTTATTTGGGTGACAAAGCTACCTAACAGCCTTCCACCACTTCAGGTTACCAGGAATAAATCTTTTTAGCACTTTCAGAGACTGTAACAGAGACAGTGATGTTCCAGGTCCATCCAGCTCCCATTTTCTGTAGTAAGAGTTTTCAGTTTGCCATATGTAGGTCCAACTAAAGTTTTTGTTTGTTTGGTTTTTCTACCAATTCTCTTGTAGGTACCTTTGGCCACATGAGCATGTTTCTTTCTAATGGGAAATTAGTGACATTTATGAGCACTATGCCTCATTGTTGTACTTAAAATTTATAAAATATGCCCTCTTCTTTCCACTCTTTCATTTCTTCCATCTGGAATGAGGGTACGTTGACATAGCAGAAGTAGCTCTCTTAAAGCATGACACAGTGGAGTAAGTCTGGCTCCCCAACCCTGATCTATCAGCCTCACGAGATATATGCACAGACCACTCAGCCATTAGTGTAGAGAGAAACACTACTGAGTGGGCTCTGTCCAGCAGGGAGATGTGTATTCTGTTGAAGCCACTACTGAGGAGTCCAGCAGGGAGATGTGTATTCTGATTGGCAAGGGGGGCTTTTGTTGTACCCCTCTCTCCAGAGAGAGGCACGCTGACCTAGCTCATCCTTTCTGCAGTTATTAGGCTAAGTAGGGAGAGAAGAGCCTGCCAGTTTTAGCTCATGAGCTGACCTCATGTGCACTTCCTCGGAGACTATTGCATTCTTCCTGCTTTCCTATCTGTACTCTAAGCTTTTAGAAGCCATATAAATACATAAATATGGTGTAATTTCTGGCTATTCATAACTCAAGGTCAAACAATTTACATGTAATTTACTCATTGACTGTGGGGTTTAATCTCTTATCTCAGAGTTGAGTCTGAAGTGGGAAAAACACACTCTTGTCACAACGTAAACATTGTCACCAAGGGCAGAGATTCCGTCACATCAGGGACAAGTTCCTTCAACACCTTCCCTGCCTTCAGGATCCTGGTCAAGGAGGGGGTTCTTAAGGGTCTGACTTTCTCCTGACAAATAATGATGGCTCTAATCCCTTTACACTGGGCTGTCTCTTCTAGGCTAATAAATCCGTGAGGTAAAACAGAGGCAGGGTGCTGGGAGCTCCTTCAGAGAAGTGTGATCATGGAAAGAGCCCTGGAGTGGGAGTTAGATGATCACTGTACCTACTTTGGCTTCCACATCTTACATACCATGCTACCTTGGACCTATAAGGAAGGTTAAGGGAGTTGCTTAACCCAGAGAATCAATCAATCCATCCTGCCTTCCTTCTTCCTTCCTTCTTCCTTCCTTCCTTCCTTCCTTCCTTCTTTCCCTCCCTCCCTCCCTTCCTCCTTTCCTTCCTTCATGTATTTTAAGGGGATGAGGTCTTTATATGTTGCTCATGTTGGACCCAAAACGGGGTCCAGCCACGATAGCCACCCCCAAGGAACAGTCACCAGACTCTGGTTGATGCAAAAGCAAGAGGTGAGTTTATTGCTGACGCATCAGGGTCCCTCAGCCACTTGGGAAGAAGGACCCCGAATGGCTGTTACAGGCTAATTTTATAGGGAAACATTAGGGGGTGGAGAGAAGGTATAGGGGAGCGGGTATGTGGGGAGTTCTGATAGGAGGATTTGAGTGGGGAGCCGTTAAGGTTTGGCGCAGGCGGGAATGCGGAAGGCAGAGGGGGGGTGAAACCCTAGGGGCGGGAAAGTCCGGGGAATGAGGCTGCTTCTGATTGGGTGATTTTAGACAAAGCTACTGGGTTCTTGGCGCGCGTGCGAACAGGGAAGGAGGAAGGGGGAAGGGCGGCGGCAGCTATGGGAAAGCTCTTTAGGGTGGAAAGTCCCTACGGGGCAGTCAGTCACAAAGGGAGGGAGTTCCTTCACTCACACTGGTCTTAAACTTCAGGGCTTAAATGATCCTCCTGCCTCAGCTTTCCAGGTAGCTGGTATTATAAGGCACAAGCTACCATACCCAGCCCAGAAAATACTGAAGGAGAAACTAGTTAAACTTGAAATATTTTAAGAGCACTGTCTAAAGATAAAACACACTATTTTGTGAATTAGAATGTCAGAAAAAGTTGAAAAAACATGGAAATGCCTGGAAGGCATTTTGAATAGATATGCTAAAGTATCTTACTCACAATTAGACTTCCTTAGAGATGGATTTTTCTGCTTTTGAAATTTTAAAGTTCCTGATGTGGTAAGACATGTCCAAAACCAGAGGGCTGCATCAAGATCACCCTGCATTTCACTGAGTTTACTTACCTGAAAAGAAGATTAATAATACAAATACTTAATATACTTAAATGGTTTTTTGAAAATGCTGAACATTTAGTATGTACTATAAAGTTCTTTGCAATATTTGAGAAACAAGAATGCTTGGATTCAGCCGGAGACACTGGCGCCTCTGTCCTGTGAGATGGCCAAAGGAGACAACACCATGGGAACAATGGCAAAGGCCACAGAAACACTCACTGGGACTCAAGTCAAACTTGTAACTGGAGGGGAAAACAGAGCCAAGGCCAAAAGGCCCTGCCCTGGCTGTCTGGTAAAGCCTGTCTCCTCCCCAAGTGATCATTATTTCCTCACACAGAAGCTGTTGTGGAGATATTGTTATGCCCGAAATTTCCCAAGTGGCCCCAAAGAGATAGTCCGAGACATACTCCGATGTAAAAGGCAAGAGGTGAGTTTTATTCAGGCCTCGGGAAGCCTGGACTCTCCTGGCATACACACCGAGGAAGAGTCTCGAACCCGGGGTGGAGGAAGTTTTTATGGGGTACAGAAAGCGAGAAGGGAAGGAGGGTACGAGTACACTTTTCATTGGTGGTTAGTGATTTCACTAGTAAAGTTACATTCTTGATTGGTGGTTGATGATGTCACTAGTAAAGGAGGATTTGGATTGGTACAGGTGAGGGGTAGGGGATTTCCCAACCAGAGCTAGAGGTAGTGTAGCCTAATTAGGTAGTTGAAGGAGAATACCTGAATTTCAGTAGAAACCTATTACGTATCATGGGAGCTGTTCAAGGGAACTGCTACTTATTACCTATTACGGCAGTTTGTCTGCCTAAGGTGTCTCAATTAGCGGCTTAATGGCTGTGCACGCAGGTGTGGGGGTGGGCAACAGGGAGTGGCCCTGCAGTTTAACAGAGCTTATACAGTAAACGATAAAATGGCGCTGGTCTGGCCCTTTCAATGTAAGCTCAAGTGGAAAAAGGAAACAGGTGTAATAAGAATTCAGGCTCCCTCCCTCTCATGGAAGAGGCTGCCCTGGGAACAATTCCTAAGCTTTCTATCTCCTGTGTCTGTTCTGTCGCTCCATTACCCTATTCCCTAAGTTGAGTTGCTGCCGGGTGCCTCAGTAGTGGAACAGCAAGGGAAACACACTCCCACTGCAATGGCTTCATTTTGGAAGAGGTGTTGGAAATCTCAAGAAAACCTGAGACGCTGAGACTTGTTTCTGAAAGGACTTTATCAGGCTGTTAGCAGAGTCTGAGCCTTGTTATCCCACTGAATAGATGCAGAGAACCAAATCAAGACGAGAGTCCAGGCACAGTTCCATTCCTTGGCTTCTAATTTCATTAGCCTGATCAATGGGGGACCTGTCAGTCTCCACAGTGAGTTGGAAAGAAGCCTCAGGTTGGGCCAAGGCCCGAATTTCTCAAATGGGTTCCTGGTCACAGCAGATGCTCAGTTACCTGCATATATTTCCAAAGTAGGAAAGTCATTCAACATAATCCCAAAGTTGGTGGCTAACTTTTAGAAAGTAAAAGGCACAGTTGGCAGAGACCAAGGTCCAAGCCTCAGTCAGGACAAGCTGCAGAGACAGACACAGCCATGCTGAGAGATGACATCCAGAGGCAGGCAACATCAGCCACAATGCAAAAAAATGGAGATTGTCTTGCTGAGCTCCAGAAACAAAGGTAAACCTGAGGAAGGGGTGGTAGGATGTAGGACCAGATGAAAGAGATTTTCTAAATACCATGTTCTTAGTCGAGGAGGGGAACTGGTCACTGCTATAGCACAGACTTGGGCAGAGACCAGGGCATCCTGGCTTCCTGGTCAAAACATGTCTACCACAGTCCACAGACAATGCTGTCTCTTATAGGTGCAATATCGAGGCCATAGAAATCGCTCCACTTAAAACATTCTAGTAAAGTGTGAAAGACTCACATAATTCTTATTAAGATTAGTTCAGTTGTACATTATGCCACTCTTAATTAGATTTTTAAAATGCTGAACTCTCACAGTACTACAGCAATAAATATATACATTTAACCAATTAGCTAGAGTGGAGTGAAATATTCAAGCTAACGAGATAAAAAGACAGAATAATCTCCTGCCTATGGGAGTATTCAAAGGCATCTTTTCAACAAAATCTCCAAGGTTTTTACATGATTGTTTCTAACACCCACTCCTAACCACGTGGTATTTGTTATGGTGTTTCAATTGGCTTCTGTTTGTGGTTTTTCTTACCTTAGAGTGAGGTTAAACATTTTTTTACTATTATTTCTAAGCAATTTCTATTTAAGGAGAAGGCATCACTGAGACCGGAACATTGTGAGATGCTTGAGTCAGACATACGATGGTAAATAAGCATGTAAGTGAATAAATGAGTAAATAAATACTCTGGAGTTTAAAGGAGAACACTATAAAATCATGGCTTCATATGGCCTTATATAACTAGACAGACCAAGAAGAGCAGAAAAGAGGGGAAAGGGATTAACAAGCTCCCATGTTAGAAATAAGTCAAACAAAATAGAATTGAATTGGAGACATAAATCTATTAATTTTTATTATTATTATTAAATCATAGCTGTGTACATTAATGCAGTTATGGGGTACAGTGTGATGGTTTTATATACAATTTGAAATTTCACCAAAATGGTTAACATAGCCTTCATGGCATTTTCTTAATTATTGTGTTAAGACATTTATATTCTACATTTAGGAAGATTCACATGTATCCTTGTAAGATGGACCATAGGTGTGGTCTTGTCAATCACCCTCCCTCCACCCATCCTTTCCCCTCCCCTCCCCTCCCTCTTGCCCATCCCCATATTCTTGGACTATAATTGGGTTATAGCTTTCGTATGAAAGCTATAGATTAGTTTCATAGTGGGGCTGAGTACATTGGATAACTTTTCTTCCATTCTTAAGATACTTTGCTAAGAAGAATATTTTCCAGCTCCATCCATATAAATATGAAGGAGGTAAAGTCTCCGTCTTTCTTTAAGACTGCATAATATTCCATAGTATACATATACCACAATTTATTGATCCATTCATGGATCAATGGGCACTTGGGCTTCTTCCATGATTTAGCAATTATGAATTAGGCTGCAATAAACATTCTGGTACAAATATCTTTGCTGTAATGTGATTTTTGGTCTTCTGGATATATACCTAGTAGAGGAATTACAGGGTCAAATGGCAAGTCTATTTTTAGTTCTCTAAGTATTCTCCAAACATCTTTCCAAAAGGGATGTATGAGTTTGCATTCCCACCAGCAGTGTAGAAGTGTTCCCTTTTCTCCACATGAATCCCAGCATCACTGGTTTTGGGATTTTGTGATGTGGGCTAATCTTACCAGAGTTAGATGATATCTCATAGTAGTTTTGATTAGCATTTCTCTGATGATTAATGATAATGAGCATTCTTTCATATGTCTGTAGGCCTTGCACCTGTCTTCTTCAGAGAAGTTTCCCTTTAAGTCACTTGCCCACCCTGAGATGGGATCACTTGTTCTTTTCTTGCTAATACGTTTGAGTTCTCTGTGGATTCTGGTTATTAAACCTTTGTCAAAGACATAACCGCAAATATCTTCTCTTATTCTGAGGGCTGTCTACTTGCTTTACTTAGTGTGTTCTTGGCTGTGCAGAAGCTTTTTAGTTTGATCAGGTCCCAGGAATGTATTTTTGATGTTGCTTTGATTGCTTGCAGGATCTTCCTCATAAAATTTTCACCCAGGCCGATTTCTTTAAGTGTTTTCCCTACACTTTCTTCTAGTATTTTTATAGTTTCATGTCTTAAGTCTAAATCTTTAATCCATTGAGAATCTATCTTAGTTAGTGGTGAAAAGTGTAGCTCCAGTTTCAATCTCCTATAGATTGCCAGCAAGTTCACCCAGCACCATTTGTTAAATAGGGAATCTTTTTCCCACTCAATGTTTTTAATTGGCTTGTCAAAGATCAGATAACGGTAAGTAGCTGGGTTCCTCTCTTGGCTCTCTATTCTGTTCCATGCATCTACCTCTCTGTTTTTGTGCCAGTACCATGCTTTTTTGATCACTATTGATTTATAGTAGTGTCTGAGGTCTGGTAGCATGATTTCTCCTGATTTGTTTTTATTTCTGAGTAATGTTTAATAGGGATTGCATTAAAATTATATATTGTTTGGGTAGTATGGACTTTTTAACAATGTTGATTCTTCCCAGCCATGAGCATGGTATGTTTTTCCATTTGTTAACATTTTCAGCTATTTATTTTCTTAGAATTTCATAGTTCTCTTTATAGAGATCTTTCACATCATTTGTTAGGTAAACTCCCAAATATTTCATCTTCTTTGGCACTACTGTGAACAGAATAGAGTCCTTGACTGTTTTTTCAACTTAACTATTATTGGCATATATGAAGGCTACCAATTTATGAGTGTTGATTTTGTAGCCTGAGATGCTGCTATATTTCTTGATCACTTCTAAGAGTTTTGCAGTAGAATCCCTGCTGTTTTTCAGATATACAATCATATCATCTGCAAAGAATGAAACTTTTATCTCTTCTGACCCTATATGGATACTCTTTATCACCTTTTCTTCTCTAATTGCGATGGCTTAAACTTCCATTACACTGTTAAAAAGCAGTGAAGACAATGGGCAACCTTGCCTGGTTTCTGATCTGAGTGGAAATGTTTCACTCCATTCAATATGATATTGGCTGTGGGTTTGCTGTAGATGGCCTCTATCAGTTTAAGAAATGTCCCTTCTATACCAATTTTCTTAAGTGTTCTGATAATGAAGGGATGCTGGATATAATCAAAAGCTTTTTCTGCATCAATTGAGAGAATCATATGGTCTTTGTTTTTTAATTTATTTATGTGATGAATTATATTTATGGATTTATGTATGTTGAACCAGCCTTGGGACCCTGGGATAAAACCCACTTGGTCGTGGTGTATGATTTGTTTGATGTGTTGTTGGATTCTGTTGGTTAGGATCTTGTTGAAAATTTTTGCATCAATATTCATTAGTGATATTGGTCTATAATTTTCTTTTCTTGTTGGGTCTTTTCCTGGCTTGGAGATCAAGGTAATGTTTGTTTCATAGAATGTGTTGGGTAATATTCCTTCTTTTTCTATATTTTGGAAAAGGTTAAGTAATATAGGTACTAGTTCCCCTTTAAAGGTTTGGTAGAATTCTGTCGTGAAACCATCTGGTCCTGGACTTTTCTTTTTAGGGAGATTTTGTATGGTTGATGCTATTTCAGAACTTGATATAGGCCTGTTCAACATTTCCACTTGATTCTGGCTAAGTCTTGGAAGGTGGTGTGCTTCCAAGTATTGGTCAATTTCCTTCAGATTTTCATATTTCTAAGAATAAAGTTTCTTGTAATATTCATTAAGGATTGTTTGAATTTCTAAAGGGTCTGTTCTTATTTCATCTTTACTATTTCTGATTGATGAAATTAGAGATTTACCCTTTTTTCCTGGTTAGGTTGGCCAAAGGTTTATCTATTTTATTGACATTTTCAAAAGGTCAACTTTTCAAAAAACCAACTTTTTGATATATTGATTTGTTGTATAATCCTTTTGTTTTTAATTTCATTTAATCTGCTCTAATTTTGATTATTTCTTTTCTTCTGCTGGATTTGGGATTGGAATGTTCTTCCTTTTCCAGTTGCTTGAGATGTCCCATTAAGTTATTAACTTTCCATTCTCTTGAGGAAGGCTTGCAGTGCTATAAATTTCCCTCTTAGGACTGCCTTAGCAGTATCCCAGAGATTCTTATAATTCATGTCTTCATCATTGTTTTGTTTCAAAAATTTGCTAATTTCCTTATTAATCTCATCTCTGACCCACCTTTCATTCAGCATAAGGTTGTTTAACTTCCATGTTTTTGTATGAGTCTGCAGATTCCTGTTGTTACTGAGTTCAACTTTTATTCCATGATGGTCTGAGAAGATGCAAGGAATAATTTCTATTCTTTAAAATTTGCTGAGGTTAGACTTGTGACCTATGATGTGGTCAATTTTGGAGTATGTTCCATGGGCTGATTAGAAAATTGTGTATTCAGTTTTGTTAGGATTAAATGTTCTGTAGATGTCTATTAAATCCAAATGTTGGATGGTTAAGTTTAAATCTAAAATTTCTTTGCTCAGCTTCTTATTGGAGGATCTATCTGAGACTACCAAAGGAGTGTTGAAGTCTCCGCCTATGATGGTGCTGAAAGAAATCGAGTTGCTCATGCCTGTTAGAGTGACTCTTAAATTCTGGTTGGGTGCATAAATATTAATAATTGAATCTCATCGTATTGAGTATTACCCTTAACAAATATAAAGTGACCATACTTGTCCTTGCTTACTTTTGTTGGTTTAAAGCCTATTATAACTGCGAATAAAATTGCAACACCTGCTCTTTTGTGCTTTCCATTTGCCTGGAATATAGATGACCATTTTTTTCACCCTGAGTCTATATTTATCTTTTAATGTAAGATGAGATTCTTGTAAGTAGCAGAAATCTGGCCTGAGTTTTTGTATCCAGTCTGCCAACCTGTGCCTCTTTAGAGGACAATTTAAGTCATTCACATTGATTAAGAATATTGATAAACCTCGTAAAATTTGGGGTATTGAGTTTTTTGAAAGTCCAGTGGACATTTTTAATCCTTTTGCCACTGTGGAAATTGGAATTTGATCAAAAGTTTTTGAGTAAATTTACTTCTGTGGTGGAGGATTGGGCTGGTCATTGTGTAGGATAGGTCTGAGAATTTCCTGGAGAGCTGGTTTAGTTATGGCAAATTTCTTCAAAATGTGAATGTTATTAAAGTATCACAGATGAAACTCAGTTTAGCTGGATACAGAAACCTGGGTTCAAAGTTGTTTTGTTTTAGGAGATTAAAAGTCGATGACCACCCTCTTTTAGCCTGAAAGGTTTCAGCAGAGAGATCTGCAGTCATTCTAATATTCTTCCCCTTGTAGGTTATGGTTTTCTTACATCTGGCTGCTTTTAGAATATTCTCTTTCATATTAACTTTAGTGAAGTTAATTATGATGTGTCTGGGGGATGTCTTATTCAGGTTGAGTCATGCTGGGTTTCTTAAACTGTCTGCTATCTGAATTTCAGAATCTCTTGGCATATCTGGAAATTTCTCTGGCATGATTTCATGAAGAAGAGCCTCTGTATTTTGTGAAGCAACTTCATCACCATCAGGTATTCCTATAAGGAAAATATTAATTTTCTTCAAATTATCCCAGAGCTCTCTGAGAGAATGATCTATTTTTGCTCGCCATTTCTCTTCCTCTTTGAGCACTTGGGCATGTTCAAAAGCTTTGTCTTCAATATCAGAGATCCTTTCTTCTGCCTGCTCCATTCTGTTAGCGAGAGATTATACTGTATTTTTCAGATCTTTGAGGGCTGCTACCTCTTGCCTCAGTGTGCCAAAATCTTTGATTATTTTGTCTTTGAAATCGTTGAATGCTTGAGACATCTTTTGAATAATTTGAAATTCTTATTCCCTCCTTTCCTCCATTCTCTTGATCTTATTTGCTCTCCAGACTCTGAACTCGATTTCTGACATCTCAGTCATCTGTTTATGGGTGGGATCTTCAGTTGCATCTGCCACATCTTTCCTTGGAGGGGTTGATCCTCTCTGTTAATGCATGTTACTGGAGTTTTCCCACTGATTCCGCCCCATGCTGAATTTACACCATTTGGCTTTTACCCTAGAGCTTTGCCAAGGACCTGTACAGTGTTACGGCCTGAGAAACTGGGGGGCTGCTTGGTGTGGTGGGACTAAGTATCTCTGTCTTATTTTCAGCTGGTCTCTGTTTTACCCTAGTAAATCAATTACTCTGGGTTGAAGTCTCAGCTGTGGAGAAATATCAGTGATTAAGTCACCCTGTCCCCCACAGGCAACAATTGGGAAAGGAAAATCCCACCTTCCCACAACCACACACCCAGGGTACTGCTTTACATAGTTCTTGGGTGATTAGTGCAGTTCAAGAGATCCAAATCAGGTGTCCCAGTCAGCACTGGTCTCTAGTGGGGGAGTTCAAAAGGTCTCTGGCAACTAGACAGCAGGGGTCTGCTGGCAGCTCAGGTATGACTAGTTCCGGTGCTCCGTGAGGTCAGAAGGACCTACCCAGCAAATAAATTAGTCTGGGAAGGTTGATGCCTCATTCCCCACCTTGCACCTTTGTCACACCCAATCACTGGTAATCCCTCAGTGCTGTGACCCAGTTGTCCAATAAGCGAGTGTGGCAGGGCTTTATGTCTGCCAGAGTCAAAATAAAGTTAATGCCTCCTCCACTTGGTTACTGCTTTTTCTCACCAGCCAGCAGAGGCAGCCGAAGCCTGTCTGTCTGACTCAGGCACTCAATGGCATCTGGAGAATGTTTCACCTGAAGTCAATCCAGACCTGGAATTTGTTTCCTTGGGGCTGTGGCTTGCCTCAGCAAGGAAGACGTGCATTTATCTATCTCTTCTCGCAGTTCGACTCTCCTCCTTCAGCTTCATTAGGTTATTTCTGGCCTTCATCTTTCCCCTTGGACTGGAGTTTTTGTTGAAATCTAGCTCCAGTCAGCCCTCATCCCCTGTTCCCCTATATTCTTATTGAATGTGAAAAACCAAGTTAGGGAAAATAACCAACCCGAGGATTTAGCAAAGTACAGAACACACTGAAACCAAATGAACAAATAAACAAAAATGCTACCAGACACATAAGCACACAGATGCACAGACAATCAGAAACAAGTAAACAAACAGACCAAAAAAACCCCCAACAAACTCTATTAGTCTGATGTATGCACTCTTAAGAAGGGAAGGAGAGGAAGAGAGAAGAAAAAAGGAAAAATAGTATTAATAATAAAATAAAGAATAAAAAAAACTTAACAATAACTCCTGTAAGGAAAGGATGAAAAGGAGGAAAAAAAGGGAATCTTTGCTGGCAGGTTGCACAAATTCACCCTAGAACAGTTCCCGTAAAGTTGGGGTGTCCTGAACCAGTTTCAGGTGCAGGATGACTCCCTGCAGGTGGGATTCAGCTCGCTGCACCTGGTCCGTAGGAAGCGGTGCTATGAAGATGCCATTTTTGGAGTTTCACAATATGCCCACTTCCTGACTGGCCACCCAGCCTCGGCTATCCTGTTCCAGACAGCAATCCTATCTGCCCTCCAAATTGGACACAGGAGTCCATGCTTCACCAGATTTTCTACTCAACTCCTAGTTTCCCCTCAAACTGGAAATTGTAGTCTTTTGTGGGGAAGGGGTGGAGCACAAAAGAATTTCCAGCCTCCGTGAGGGAGGGGCTGGTTGCCACTGATGCACGTGGATTCAGCACAGAGCACAAAAGACTTTTCTGTCTCCATAGGGGAGGGATTGGTTGCTGCTACCACTCGCTGTTTCAGCACAGCACCACAAAGATTTTTCTAAAATTACAATATAGCTAAAGCACGAGCCACGTACACCTAAGGTGGCAGGTTTGAATCCAGCTCGGCCTGCCAAACAACAATGATGGCTGCAACCAAAAAAAAAATAGCCAGACATTGTGGCAGGCACCTGTGGTCCCAGCTACTTAGTAGGTGGAGGCAGGAGACTCTCTTGAACTCAGGAGTTGGAGGTTGCTGTGAGCTGTGATGCCACAGCACTCTACCCAGGGGGACAGCTTGAGGCTCTGTCTCAAAAAAAATAAATAAAATAAAATTACAATGTGTGTCTGTTTCCTGAGCGGGATCCTTTCCTTTCACTTTCCTGTCTGGTTTCCGAGACTCCTGATACTCCAAATGGGATCCAAATGGCTCCCCTTTCTGGTAGTCAAATTCTGCTCAGGAGTCCATGCCTCACCACACTCTGCAAAACACCCAAACAACCCACTAATTGAGAATAGTAGTTCTCTGTGTGTGTGTGGGGGGGGGTGGTTGCTGCTGCCTTAGGCCTCCGGCTGCTGTGGCTGGCGCTGCTTCAGCTGCAGCATTGAGTGTTTTCTGGCAGATAGCCCGGTTCTGGGTTACAATTCCACTCCAGCAATGCACCTCTTTGGTGCACTTCCTGCATTGCCCGTCTGTGCCAACACTCCATGCAGGGAAAGATCTAGCCTCCCCACTCTCACCTGAAACCACAAGGAGAGTTGATCCAGAGATGTATTCCCTCCGCCATCTTATTCCACCCCCCTCCATCACCTTTTTTGATAAATAAAAGATTATATCTCAGGAATGGCTAATATACCATGCTTCACTATACTTTACCTCAAATATTCATGTGAAAATTAAAATATGCATTTGTGTAGGCATCCAAAAAAAATGGAAGTGCCAAAATTTTGTCTCTTACACTATTCCCCACTAAACACAAATCAATTCTCATTTCATTGTGCCTATTTCCATGTTTGGGGCAGAGAAAATTAATATAATCCAGAAATATCTTTTTCTCCCCCAACGCAAAGGATATTTTCATAGGCATATAGGAAAATTATTTTTTTAAAGTAAAAATATTAGGTTGCTAATTTCCAGAGTGCGTCATACATACACACATATCCACACACATATATGCAGACATAGACATTGAATAACAGTAATTATATTTATTCAAATTTAAATCCTCAAGGAATATAAATGTCTGGAAGTCCACAGAGCTTTTCAAAGCAGATGTATATGCTGAAAAATATTTCTGCCTGCTAATGTAAGTTGCTTGCTGCCTTTAATTACATAGATCAATAAAGAGTAAGACATAAATTGTAATTGTGGTTTCAGACCAAATTCCATAGGAGAAACTCCTGGGTAAAAGGCTGTAAAGTCAAAGACAGAGAAAAGAGGCAGTTGAAGCAAACCAGTTACCTGCCACAGTGTAAACTTCTCCATTATTTGAAACATGCAATAAGAATCTGCCTCCCTCCCCTAGCAAGAAAGATTTAAAAAAAAAATCAGAATCAGGGGTGGAATGTGAGATAACACCGTTATTCTGGGATAGTTTTTGAGCAAGCTGATTCTTATTTAAGAAACAGAAAACCCTGGCATATGTAAGCATGCCTTTAAATGAAATAGCATAGATTGTACTATATAATATTTCCCAAGGGGTAACACAAAATCTACATTTTATACCGCAGTAATTACCAAGAAATTGGCATCTTCTTCAAATCTGGTAAGAACCTCTTTGAAAGGCAAGGCCAAATTTCCACAGGTGCTCACAACCATTCCTCTTTGTAGAGCTGCTTGTGTGCATAAGATCCTATGTCCTTGGCCTTGAGATCTTACAGTAAATGCAGGTGTTGGTGTGTGTTGGGTGCTTTGTTCTTCGCATCCATTATATTAGTCCATTTCCACTTCAGAATTTTTCTCTATGGTGGATTGAAATACAAAGCCTTGGCCTAAAATGAAGATATTGTTTACTCTTAACCCAATAACTGGCTGAGGAGAATCCACGTGTTAGACGCTCAACACAAAATTCTGAAAAGTGGGGGCAGTCACTCCACTCATGATGGCAGAAACACGAAAAGAGAGAACTAAGGACATTCATGCAGAGAAAGCCTAAGTATCTGTGCCTCCTGGGCCTTCCGTGCTTCTCTGGTTCACTGAAGGAGGATGTGGAAGGGAGCTCCAGTCTCATGACTGAGTCACTTTCCTACACCACTGTTGCTTGTGACCACATAATGTCCTGGATCACTATGTCAGATTAGTAATGAGAGAGAGAGAGAGAGTGGGAGAAACTATATTTGGGATCTCTGGAATGGAATACTAGACTAAGTTTCTAGATGTAGGCTGTCTACTCCCCATGAAACTAAATTTAAGGAGGACAATAATTCACGAAAAGTTTCATTGCTTTATATATCTTTATTCACAAAATATCTACTTGAGCCAAGCCCAGTGGCTCACACCTGTAATCCCAGCCCCTGAGGAGGGTGGATTTCTATAATGAGAATTATAAAGCCCTGAGAAAAGAAATAGCTGAAGATGTTAATGAATGGAAAGGCATCCTTCATTCGTACCCAAACTCCTATTTCCTCAGTGAGGCGGCTCTGAATCCATGTCCATCTGTAAGCAATCAAACAGTTCTTGACTATGTTAGGCAC
>CAUYQV010178648.1:0-13395 GCA_963574575.1 Galagoides demidoff
CCCAGCTACTTGGGAGGCAGAGGCAGGAGACTCGCTTGAGCCCAGGAGTTGGAGGTTGCTATGAGCTGTGATGCCATGGCACTCTACCCAGGGGGATAGCTTGAGGCTCCGTCTCAAAAAAAAAAAAAAAAAAAAAAGAAGTAGTTATTTCAAGACCCTCCCTAGATTGTCAGGATTGGTATTTCCTATGACTTGGTTTCTTGTGAACTAGGCTTATGGCGGTGGATTAGTTTGCATATTTCAAGGTCCTGGGTGGTTTGACCTCAGGGGTTTTCTTTCAGGGTCAAAAAGATAATTACTGGCCAGGTGTGGTGGCTCACGCTTGTAATCCTAGCTCTCTGGGAGGATGAGGCAAGTGGATAACTGGATGGAGCTCAGCAAGAGTGAGACCCTATCACTACTGAAAAATAGAAAAACTATCTGGGCATTGTAGCACATGTCTGTAGTCCCAGCTTCTTTAGAGGCTGAGGGAAGAGGATTGCTCAAATCCAGAATTTGAGGTTGTTGTGAGCTAAACGCCATGGCACTCTATCCAGGGCAATGTATGAGACTCTGTCTCGGGGGTGGGAGGGAAGATAATGTTCCTTCTTCAAGGTTACGAAAGAGTAGAAAGAATTCAGATCCCTCCCTCTCATTCCAACCTTTGTAACTTCTTTGTCTGGGGTCAACTAGCCATTGCTGGGCACCCTGAACCTAAGTTCTTTACTTTTCTGGGACTTGGCAGGCCATCTAGGTCTCAGAGATAAGAAAACCATGAGGTACTCTAGGATCGATCTGTGCCCTATTCATGGAGGGCTAACTTAGAAATGGAGCCTGACAAGAGATAGTTGGGATGGGGTGGCCCTGTGGCTCAAGGAGCAGGGCCCCATATGCCAGAGGCGGAGGGTTCAAACGCAGCCCTGGCCAAAAACTGAAAAAAAAGATAGTTGGGATATGGCTACATAAGCATAAGGCAGGGTGTCAGGATGTCTGAGTTCTCAACTAGCTCTAAATTGGTTTTCTTTTTTTTTTTTTTTTTTTTTGCAGTTTTTGGCCAGGGCTGGGCTTGAACCCACCACCTCTGGCATATGGAGCTGGCACCCTGTGCTTGAGCCACAGGCGCCACCCTCTAAATTGGTTTTTTTAGTGATTAGAAGCCCACCTCTCCTCTCTGAACCATGTCTCTTTATTCTACTGTCTTTGTGGTTGGTGAATTGGGAAGGGATGGATGCTTTAAGAGAGAATTCTCAACTTTTAGAACTAGAAGCCACCTCGTATCAACAATTTTGGGATTCCTGGGCTGGGTATGGTAGCTCACGCCCATAATCCTAGCACTGTGAGAGTCTGAGGCTGGTGGATTGCTTGAGCTCAGGAGATCAAGACCAGCCTGATTAAGAGCCAGACCCCATCTCTACTAAAAATAGAAAAATTATGGCTTGGTGCCCATGCTCAGTGGTTAGGGTGCCAGCTACATATACCGGGGTTGGTGGGTTTGAACTCACCCGGGCCAGCTAAACAACAATGACAACTATGACAACAACAAAAATAGCTGGGCATTTTGGAGGGCGCTACTTGGGAGGCTGAGGCAAGATAATCACTTGAGCCAAAGAGTTTGAGGTTGCTATGGGCTGTTGACACCACGGCACACGACCAAGGGCGACAAAGTGAGACTCTTGTCTCAAAAAGAAAAAGAAAAGAAAAATTAGCCAGGACCTGTAGCAGGCACTGGTAGTCCCAGCTACTCAGGAGGCTGAAGCAGGATTGCTTGAGCCCAGGAGTCTGAGATTGCTGTGAGCTATGATGATGCCATGGTACTCTAGTCTGGGCAACAGAGTGAGATCCTATGTCAACACCCCCCCCCCAAAAAAAAAAAAAAACCCTAGTAAGGCATTAGTATCTTGTGTGAAATTATATTTTCTTGATGGCTGGATGCAATGGCTCACACTTATAGGCCTAACACCATAGGAGGCTGGGGCGGGTGGGTTGCCTGAGCTCACAGGCCTGAGACCAGCCTGAACCAGAGTGAGACCCTGTCTCTAAAAGTAGATGGGCATTGTGGAGAGGACCTGTAGTCCCAGCTACTTGGGAGGCTGAGGTAAGAGAATCACTTGAGCCCAAGAGTTTGAGGTTGCTGTGGGCTGTGACGCCACGGCACATGACCAAGGGCAACAAACTGAAACTCTGTCTCAGAAAAAAAAAATTATTTTTTCTCCTTTCTTACCAGTGATTAATTTTACTCAGCAGCTATTCTTTGGGTCTTCTCTGCGTATCAGGCTCTAGGCTGAGGCTGGAGGTAAATCCTGCCCAGTCCTGGTGCTGGGGAAAGGAGGTCACAATAATGGGGAGCACAGGAGTAATGTTGATATGTGTGGAAGGCTAAGTGGGAGAATTGTACAGAGGCTCTTTTTTTTTTTGAGACAGAGTCTCACTATGTTGCCCTCTGTAGAGTGGTGTAGCGTCACAGCTCACAGCAACCTCAAACTCTTTGGCTTAGATGGCACCTGTGGTTCAGTGGGTAGGGCGCCAGCCTCATGTACTGAGGGTGGTGGGTTTGAACCCAACCCTGGCCAAACTACAACAAAGAAATAGCCAGGCGTTGTGGTGGGCACCTGCAGTTCCGGCTACTCCAGGGAGGGGAGGAGTGGCTAAAGCAAGAAAATCACCTAAGCCCTGGAGTTGGAGGTTGTGAGTTGTGACACCAGGGCGCTCTACTGAGGGCAATAAAGTGAGACTCTGTAAGAAAAAAAAAAAAACCTTTTGGGCTTAAGCCATTCTCTTGCCTCAGCCTCCCAAGTAGCTGGGACTACTACAGGTACCCGCCACAATGCCTGGCTGTTTATTGGTTGCAGTTGTAGTTGTTTAGCAGGCCTGAGCTGGGTTCGAACCTGCCACCCTCGATGCATGCATGTGGCTGGCGCTGTAACCACTGTTCTGCAGGTGCCAAGCTCTTAATCCTTTACAGAAGAGGAGGACTTCTGAATAATTAGAGCACCAAAGAGCACCCTCCAGTAACTGGCAGGAACACAGGAAGGTATATCTCCAGATGAGGGTTATAGGAATCTTTGGGGTCCTTTGAGTGAGGCTGTCATTGCTTTAAATTGCTGTGGGCTGATGTGTTTTAGCTGCTTGCTTGTAGAGTCTGCTTCTCCTAGGGTCTCTGCTGGGTATTCTCACAGTGCCTGGGTGTCTCCTCAGCATTTTGTTGTCTGTGGCTGTCTAATCCCCTGTCTGTAGCCTGAGTTTATGGCTTCTGCCCCTTTTACTGAGAGGCTTTTTTTTTTTGAGACAGAGTCTAACTGTGTTGCCCTTGGTAGAGTGCTATGGTATCACAGCTCACAGCAACCTCCAACTCTTGGGCTTAAGCTATTCTCTTTCCTCAGCCTTCCAAGTAGCTGGGACTACAGGCGCCCACCATAATACCAGCTATTTGTTTGTTGTAGTTGCCATTGTTGTTTGGCAGGCCTGTGCCGCTAGTGACCTAGCCGCTGAGCTATAGGCGCCCAGCCTACTGAGAGGCTCTTATAGACACCTTTGTTCTAGTGCCCAATAGTTGTCCTTGGAGCAGTGCCTATCAGGGCGTCTTCCTATAGGGTGCCAGATGGAGAACCCTTCCTCAGAGGTAGAAGATTCACCAGACCTGGTCAGAGAGGCTCCTTGGGTGTTTCTTCAGCACCCAAGATGGCTCTTAACTGGGGGATTATAAAGTGGAGCCGGAGCCAGCAGGGACTTTGGAAATGCTTTATTATTTATTATTATTATTAGTAGTAGTAGTATTGTTTTAGTAACAGGGTCTCTCTTTGTTGCCCAGGCTGGAGTAAAGTGAAATAATCATAGCTTACTATAACCTTGAACTCCTGGACTTAAGTGATCCTTCCGTCTGAGTAGCTAGTACTACAGGTGCACCACGCCTGTCCAGTTTTTTTCTTTATTTGTAAAGACAGTGTTTCACTGTTGCCTGGGCTGGTCTCACAGTCCTGGCCAAAAGCAGTTCTCCTGCCTAAGTCCCCCAAAGTGCTAGGACTACAGATGTGAGCCATCTTGCCTGTCAATACTGATAGTTTTTTTTTTTTTTTTCCTGTAGAGACAGAGTCTCACTTTATCACCCTCGGTAGATTGCCGTGGCATCACACAGCTCACAGCAACCTCCAACTCCTGGGCTTAGGCGATTCTCTTGCCTCAGCCTCCTGAGTAGCTGGGAACATAGGCGCCTGCCACAATGCCTGGCTATTTTTTGTGGCAGTTTGGCCAGGGCTGGGTTCGAACATACCACCCTCGGTGTATGGGGCTGGCGCCCAACCCACTGAGCCACAGGCACCGCCCAAGACTTTTTTTTTTTTTTTTTTGTAGTTTTTGGCCAGGGCTGGGTCTGAACCTACCACCTCCAGCATATGGGGCCGGCGCCCTACCCCTTTGAGCCATAGGCGCTGCCCCATAGGCACTATTAAGCTATTTTTTTTTTTTTTTTTTTGTAGAGACAGAGTCTCACTTTTTCGCCCTCAGTAGAGTGCAGTGGAGTCTCTCCAGCAACCTCCAACTCTTGGGCTTAGGCGATTCTTCTGCCTCAGCCTCCCAAGTAGATAGGACTACAGGCGCCCGCCACAACGCCTGGCTATTTTTTGTTGCAGTTTGGCCAGGGCTGGGTTTGAACCCGCCACCCTTGGTATATGGGGCCAGCACCCTACTCACTGAGCCACAGTTGCCTCCCTATTAAGCTATTTTTTTTGTTGCAGTTTGGCGGGTGGGGCTTGAACCCACCACTCTTGGTATATGGGGCTGAGCCACAGGCATCACCCATTAAGTTGACATTTTCTTATGGGCCATTTGAGGATGATGTTTGTGTGTTTGGAGTTCAATTTGAGTTGGCTACTACTGTCTCAGTTTTGAGATTCTGTAATTCTCTTCCTTTGATCATATGTGGCAGGAATTCTTGAGTCCCTCTGTTAGGGAGTAACTTCCAAGCCATGTGATAATGATCATTCTTGTTAGCACCCTGGCCAGTAGGCCTCTGTAGGGCTCTTTATCTTCTCACCTTATCAGGTCGTTGTGTCCTTCTGGGCAGAATGCTTTGCTCAGGCCTTGTGGCTGAGGAAATGTTTTACTGGCCAAGGAAGAGGAACACAAATGCCAGAGTGGCCTGCTCACTGGCACAGGGCTTCCACCATCACCTGATGTGTGACTGAGAACTTCCTTTCACTGTCCTGAGTGTTACTCCTTGTTGCTAGAACCTGCTTTTTTTTTTTTTTTGAGACAGCCTTAAGCTGTCCCCCTGGGTAGAGTGCTGTGATCACAGCTCACAGCAACCTCCAACTCCTAGGCTCAAGCGAGTCTCCTGCCTCCGCCTCCCAAGTAGCTGGGACCACAGGTGCTGCCACAACGCCTGGCTATTTTTTTTGTTGTTGTTGTTGTTGCAGCCACCATTGTTGTTTGGTGGCCCAGGCTGGATTTGTTTTTGTTTTTGTTTTTTTTTTTAGACAGAGCCTCAAGCTATCCCCCTGGGTAGAGTGCCATGGCATCACAGCTCATAGCAACCTCCAATTCTTGGGCTCAAGCGAGTCTCCTGCCTCCGCCTCCCAAGTAGCTGGGACCACAGGCGCCCACCACAACGCTCGGCCATTTTTTTGGTTGCAGCCATCATTGTTGTTTGGCAGGCCCGGGCTGGGGATTCGAACCTGCCACCTTGGGTGTACATGGCTGGCACCTTAGCCAATTGAGCCACAGGCGCCGAGCCAGGCCTTGTGTATTCTTGAATCCTTTTTTTTTTTTTTTTTTGAGACAGAGCCTCAAGCTGTCCTCCTGGGTAGAGTCCTGTGGCATCACAGCTCACAGTAACCTCCAACTCCTGGGCTCAAGCGAGTGTCCTGCCTCAGCTTCCCAAGTAGCTGGGACCACAGGCGCCCACCACAACGCCTGGCTATTTTTTGGTTGCAGCCGTCATTGTTGTTTGGCAGGCCTGGGCTGGATTTGAACCCACCACCTTAGGTGTATGTGGTTAGTGCCTTAGCCACTTGAGCCACAGGTGCCGAGCCCTTGAATCCTTTCTTAACCTCTAGAATAGTGGTTCTCAACCTTCCTAATGCCGCGACCCTTTAATATAGTTCTTGTGGGTCGTGACCCACAGGTTGAGAACCGCTGCTCTAGAATCTGTTTTCTCATCTACATAGTAAAGGTAATCATACCAGCTTTACAGGGCCTGTTGCAAGGCTCAAGTGAGAACACACAAGAGTGACTCACAGGAGGCATTCCTTTGTATGGACTCCATAGTCATCCCTTTATTACTGCTCTTTTCAGGGTTTCACAGCAGTATTGGCCAGGCCACAAGAGTGATCATTTAGGGACCAGGCCCTCCTAGGGGAGCCAAGTCCATCTATGTGTGCCTTACTAGCAAGTTCATGGCCTGAGGTTCAATTCATGGATGGGAACTATTCAGAAGAAATGGGCCATGTGGGAAAGGAAGATTATGCTGAGACTAAGTGCAGAACAGAGGATGGCGCCTGTGGCTCAAGGAGTAGGGCCCTGGCCCCATATGCTGGAGGTGGCGGGTTCAAACACAGCCCTGGCCAAACAAAAAAGCCCAGAATGCAGGTCTTGGAATTTAGCTTCTGGGCCAGCCCATGGCTCTAGAGCCCTTCCTCCAGGCAGAAGAGGAGGAAAGGGTAATTGAGGTGTTGGGGGTACCTAGACCTCAGCTATCAGCCCTGGGAAAGGGTTCTTTCTGTCTTAGCTGTCTGGGTGGAGTAATGGGCCACGCAGTTCCTGGTTTGAGTCCTGCTTCATGTTGTGGTCTCCCTGCGGGAGGCGGAAGAACCTACCTTCTTCTGTTGCCCTAATATTTACCTAGGAACTGATTGTAACTCCTTGAAGCTGGCTCCTGCTTCATAACCTCCCCCCCAACATTCCGCAATTACTGATGAGACAGAGTTAGAGGGTCACATTATAAGGGAGAGGTGGAGGCTTGGTGCCTAAAGCTCTGGCGGCTAAGGCGCCAGCCACATACACCAGAGCTGGTGGGTTCAAATCTACCCCAGGCCTGCCAAACAACAGTGACAACTACAACCAAAAAATAGCTGGGTGTTGTGGCAGGCGCCTGTAGCTACTTGGGAGGCGGAGGCAAGAGAATTGCTTAAGCCCAGGAGTTGGAGGTTGCTGTGAGCTGTGATGTTAGGGCACTCTACCCAGGGCTTTAGCTTGAGGCTCTGTCTCCAAAAAAAAAATAAGGGAGAGGTGGAACAGTCTAAAAGCCAGGTCTTTGAGGGTGTGGCTGTGTGACTGCTATTCAGCCACAGCTGCCTCTTGGGTGACCAGGACTTGGGAATAGGAGGGGATTGGGGCCAAACCACAGAACAGTAGCTGGGTGAATCTCAAAGAGTTATTTCCTGACGATTTGGACAGAAGGTATAAGTGGAGAAGTAGGTCACTGGGCCACTTAAATTGAGCGGGGTTTGCCCAGAACTCACTACTCTGCTAGGCTCCTCTGCATTAATGCACCTGGTCAATAAACAATTATTGAGGAGTGGGCCAGGCATCACAGGAATAGGGGTGACTGGGGTGCCTGATCAGAGAGACAGAGGGTAAATAAATAGCTAAGTGTAACAACTTATGCAGCGGTAAGTACTAAGAAAATGATGCTGGAAGTGAAATGAATAACTAGACCACTATAATACCTTAGAGTAAGTGGTCAGGGAGGGTGTCTGAGGGGAGATAACATTTGAGCTTGCACATGTGACAAGGTTTCAGACACATGGAGGTCTGGTGGGGAGAGTGATTCAGATAGAAGGCATAGCAGTTGCAAAGTCCTTTGGTGAGAACAAGCCCAGCATGGGTACAGAGGAGGGGAGGGAGTGGGTGGCAATTGATGAGTTTGGATAGCCAGGAGGACCAAGTCTCCCAGAGCCTTGAAAACAATAATGTAGTTGAGACTGTTCCAGGTGCCCTGGGAAGTCATGAGAGGGCTGTGGAACACCCCGTCAGAGGGAGGATCAGAGAGGTAGTTTTATCCTGAAGGACAGGCGCCCTACTGTACCTTCCTGTCTTTGTTTGCTAACCTTTTCCCCTCTTCCTTCATGAGTCACTTTTATGCTCTGGAGTTAGGGCAGATGGGCTGTCAATCCTACCTTTTGGAGGAGCCTTTCCCAGGCTCTGCTTCAGGGCTGTGTGTGGGGCCTGGTAGATGGTAGATGTAAGGGGAACTGGCCACAACAGCGCCTCACTATGGTCTCAACATATCTACTGGCATCTCCCACCCCCAGCCTCTGTGTTGGGTCCTCAAATGTGAGCATCTTTTTGTGTGCCAGTCTAGAAGGAGTAATGGCATCTTCCCCCATCACTTTGTTGCTCCTACCCTGCCCCAGGTCTAGCTAGGCTAGGACCTATCTCTGCTTTGTTGCTATGGTAGAACAGGATTGTGGACTTTGAAAGTTTGGGACAACTATGAGGTCATGCTCTGTGAAAACACCTATCATTTGGACTCTAGGTTTGATGTGGAACTCTTGCACTTAAGGTAGAAGCCCCAAATTGGGACCACCTTGCCCATCTCTGAGATAGCCAAGCTTAGAGCTTTAGTCATGTGAGCCCAGGAGCTCTCTCACTAATATGGTCTGTTATTTTTATATCCAGACCCAGGTTGTTGGGAGTCCTGGCTCCGGAGTCTACCACACCTGGTCAGTCCAATTCCACCTTCTGTCAGCTGCTAACCTTGAGCAAGTTGGAATTGGCCAAACTCTCTGAGTCATTCTACTCATCTCTAATATGCGTATTGACTCACGGGGTGTTGTTAGGAACAAGCGCCCGTAAAGCTCTTTGCACATTTCTGTCCCTCGTATGCATAAGTGAAAATAAGATATTCTCAGCTAGATACTCTTACTTCAATTTTGAAGTTTTTCTGTTGCCTAATGGGGTCTCTTTAGCTAGAGCTTTTAACCTGGGTGTATGACTCCTCAAGGAGTCTGCACACCTTGAAATTCTTCACAAGACTGGGGCATCTCTGCCTCTGTACAAATTTATTGGGAGAGAGCCACAGTTTCTGAGAGGGTGTTTGCACCCACAGAGACCTAAAGGTCCATGGAGGCTGGTGCTCCTCGAGGAGCCTGGCTTCAGTCAGCCTATGGACTATTGGGTGAAGCAGGAGATGGCGTGTTCAGCGGCACTCAGAAGAACTGTTGGAGAAGCCATCATGATGAAGGTCAGTTGTTAATCTGATGTGAGGCTGCCCCTGAGCCTTGGCATTTTGTTTCTTTCCAGGCTACTTCCATAATAAATGTGTTAGAAACAGGTCAGGGATTGCTGGCCATTCTGTGGAACATAATTCCAGCCTGGCATGGTCCTGTCCTCTGTATTGCATGGGGACAAGAGGGGGTCTACACACTACTTTTTTGGGGCTCAGGAATGCTGCCTCCTAGTCAGTGAGGTTTTCTGTGCCACATTCTATGCTGGGAGATGGGGTGGGTCTGGTTCTGGGTGGGGGTGCTAGTGGCAAGAACCTCACCAGAACCCTTATAGCCCAGAGTCACAGTGCTCTCAGGCAGAAGGGTATGCCTGGGTTTGTTAATAGAGTTTGCTCAGGGAGGTGAGGGTCACCATTTGAGTTGGAGCAGTCTCAAATAGATGGGGTCTGAACGGTGACTTGGAGGAAGAACAGGAACTGAACTTGCAGATAAGGGGAAGGAGGATGTCCCAGCAGAAGGACACACCTGTGCAAAGATCATGGTGAGCAAACTTGCAGTGAGTTCTGGTGTATTTATATGTGAAACTAGATTGAGGTAGGAGAACAAGGCTGAGGAAATGGGCAAGTGTGGACTTGTGGATCTGAGGGGGTTTGGCCTTTTTTAACCCAAAGCTGAGGGTATTGTGGGGGAGGGCCACGGCCAGCTTTGTGGTTTATAGGGATGCAAAATTAGCAGAAAGCAAGCATTGATTGGCTGAGGACCCAGTGTCAGCACTGATACACTGGATGCGCTTGGGACAAGACCTGCCCCTGCCCATCACTGGATAACAGTGGAATCCGACCACATGACTGTTGGGATCACTACATGGAAATAAACATATGAAGGTCAAGCAGGCCTCAATCCATGTAGTTTTAAAGGTTCTTCATCACATTTCCTGGGAGCCCCTGAACTGTCCCATTCCTCAGAGAGCTCACTCTGCCCCACCAGGCCAAAGGGCCCTTCTATTCCTTTATCCCTCTGCTCCACTTCTACCACTACTTTAGCCAAGTCATTGTAGCATTAGAAAGTTATCACTATATTAAGAACAATATTGAAAAAGGAAAAACACCCCCCCCCCCTTACTTCCTCTGTCCTAATATGTGATGGTACTTTTCTTGTCTTTGGGTCAGCTTCCAGCCTTAGTTTCCTTCCCCCTTCACCTCTAGCTTCCCAGTTTCCTGCACTCATCTCTTTTCATACCCCCTAGACAGTTGCTAATGCTGTTTCTTCTTATTGCCACTACTATTCTCTAAGACCTTCCCTGAGAGCTGCCCAACCTTGTGGGCCAAGGTCAGAGAGACAGATGGCCTTATCCAATCCTCCAGCTTTCCCCCCTATCCCCAGAGCTCTTGGGATGGAGCAGGGTTGGGGTGCATTGAGTGAGCCAAGCATGGCAATACTAGGGTGGAGGAACCCAAGATGCAGAGTAGGGAACTGTGTTCTGCCTCAGGTATGCCAAATTTGTGTGTGAGTACAGTCACAGTTTGCCTCCAAGAAATAGGACCAAGGCAGCAGCTGAGACTAGGTGTTGATACTGTGTTTTTCCCCACTTGTTGATTTGGTTTTTTGCCAGAGCATGAGCTAGGACAAATCTTATGTTCCTGCGTAGCAGGCATGGCTGGGTCCAAGCATTCTCTGTTTGCTTTAGAATTTCCTGGACATTTCTTAGTCATCTCAGCACTGAGCTTCTATTTTTAGTGTGCCATTACCTCCTAGGGGACCTAAAATAAGGCTGGCTTAGCTTCTTGGCCCCTCATTGGCTGGAGTAGAGTCACAGGGTGGGGTACTGTCTGCCTTGTCACTGTTCCCCTACAGAGTCCCTCCCTGCCAGCTCCTAGGGCCTTGGGTGAGGTCATAGGGATAGAGGGAGCTAGCCCTTACCATGTTGATCTGAGGGCTTCACGACATCCCCCTAGTGGTAAAGGGGGATGCCACCAGCAATGTGCTGCAAAGGGCAGTGACTTGCATCAGATCCTACCACTGACTTCATGACTGCCTGGGTTCAGAGTCTTACTATCAGGGTGGGGGTGGGGGTGGGCTGGGAGTGGGCTCTTCTGAAGTCAGAGATAACCATAGAACAACACATGGTCTACAGTCAAGGGATCTGCAGGGAGATGTGGACGTCCTTACTCAGAGGGGCCTAGCAAACCCAGAGTGGCTCTTGTCTAGGGATTGGGTTTTCTATCCAGAATCCTTGGGGCCATTGCCTCTAGTTAGGAGGGAGGCTCACCTCCCTCTGAGAGACCCAAGAGAGATAACCTCTTGGATAAAGGTAATGCTGGCATGGCAGGATATGAAGAGACATATTTTCCCCTCCTAGCCTCCATTTCCCCTTCGCATACACCCCTCAGCTCTAACTGAACTCATGTCCCCAGCTCTGAAGTAAGGGGTCACCCCATCAATGAAGAAATACCCCAGGTGGCCAGGCACGATGGCTGACGCCTATAATCCTAGCCTTGTGGGAGGCCGAGGCAGGTGGCTTTCCAGCTTGAGCCAGAGCCAGACTTCGTCTCTAAAAACAGCTGGGCAATGTGGCAGGTGTCTGTAGTCCCAGCTACTTGGGAGGCTGAGGCAAGAGAATCACTTAAGCCCCAAGAGTTTGAGGTTGCTGTGGCACTCTACCCAGGGTGACAAAGTGAGATTCTGTCTCAAAGAAAAAAAGTAACCTGGTTTCTTGTACCCTCAATGAATCCCCAACAATTAAAAAAAAAGAAAGAAAGAAATACCCCAGGAAAGGCCAGATCAGGTATCACCTGGTCTCAACTGGAAACTGTCCCCTTGAGACTGAGAGTGTCACCTGCTGTTTTTGTCAGAAATGGGGCCTTGAGGGGCAATCTCCTTCTACTCTCACTGGGTCTTGCCAGCAAACCCCTGAGACAACACTGGGGACTCAGGGGCTGCAATAGAATGCATGCCACACATAGATGTCAGTAGCTCCTGGGCTATAATGTGGAAAGAATAACAGTAACTACAGCCTTGCCAGTTGTTGAGAGGATAAGATGGGCAGCGCCTGTAGCTCAGAGGAGTAGGGCGCTGGCCCATATGCCGGAGGTGGTGGGATCAAACCCAGCCCCCGCCAAAAGCTACAAAAAAAAAAAAAAGAGAGAATTAGATGAGAAGATATGGGCAGTACTTAGCTCCTTCTTCAAGGCCTCACTCCTTATTGGACATTAAAGGGCCTGTTCTGACCTTCCTTTGTCCTTAGCACCCCTCCTGTGGTGCCCCTGGCACCCCTCTGTCTCAACAGCCAGGAATTCCTGCAAAGAAAGGCTGAGTCTGATCCACCTCTGGGCTCCTGGCACTGGTCTGGCTTGGGAGGGATCTTGTACCAGTTCTTCAAGGGCCTTCCCATGGGCCCTGAAAGAATAGACCTCCGCAGAGGATTCCCTGCCAGAAAGCCAGGGAGGGGTGGCGGTGGGGTCAGTGACTGGTCACCTCTGCTTTTGTAGTACCAATGCTTCCCTCTCTCTCTCTTGCTGGTCTTACAGGTCTCAACGAGGCTGGGTGACACTCCAGAATGGGAGACAAGCCAATTTGGGAGCAGATTGGATCCAGCTTTATTCAACATTATTACCAGTTATTTGATAATGATAGAACCCAACTAGGCGCAATTTACGTAAGTCTTCAGCTCTAGGACCAGAATAGGACCCCGGGGGTAGATTTGTATGTTGGACCAGTTCACAAGTTCTGGAAGCCCTTGTTGGACTGACTATACCTCTCTATCTGACTTTTTGTCCATGGGACAGAGGACCTGAGATCCAGCCTAACTGTCTGGTCCATACTTTTACTTGTGTCATCTTCCATTAAGTGTGGAAATTCTGGTGTTCTGGGCTTGCCATTGCATTTGATCAGCATCTCGTCAGGGCACATAGTCCTAGGAGGGCCTCTGTTCCAGATTGTACAGCAACAGGCAGAGGCTAGAGCTCATGGTATCCTCTGGAGACAGCAGCCATGAGTATTTTCAGCGCAAAGCTGAGCTGTTCTGGAGGCCCCAGCTCCAGCTTCATTTTGAGACAAAAAGCTTTTGAATGCTTCGGGGAAACAAATGGAGTGACCTTTGAGAAATGCTTCTGTGCAGCCATTATTTGCTGTTGTTTTTTTTTTGAGACGGAGCCTTAAGCTATCCCCCTGGGTAGAGTGCCATGGCATCACAGCTCATAGCAACCTCCAACTCCTGGGCTCAAGCGAGTCTCCTGCCTCTGCTTCCCAAGTAGCT
>CAUYQV010178650.1:0-19250 GCA_963574575.1 Galagoides demidoff
TTTCTAGTGTGACTTTCTTCTAGCTGGTATTTAGGGAATGTGGGACATAGACATTTTATCTCTTTTTAAATTAATGTCTTGCACTTAATGTAACAAGATGGCTTTCTAATTGTGCAGACATTAAACTTAAAATGAACATCACCATGGGAAAGGGGGCACTGACCATGCCTTCCTTTAAATGTGGAATGAGGATAAGATCAATGCCTTGATTTTCTATAATCATTATAAGGGTCGCATAAAATGCCATTTTCTACATTTATTCTACCATTAGGATTCTGAAGCAATAAAGAGCAAAAAAAAATAAAGTTACAGTATATTTCACTGACACCCTAGAAGATCTGAATTAATAGTCTTTGAGGTTCTATAGAGTTTTACTAAATAATAGTTGAGCTCAAATTAAAATGGAAATTGCAGTAATATTTTTCTTCTGAGAAAGAGCGCCTTTGTCTGATTTGTCACTGCGTCATCATTTATTCTTCTTTTATTGGGATGATCATCGAATCACATTCTCTTCTTTTAGGGGTTACAAGCTTAATTACAAGCTTAAGGCCTTGCTATCAACTCTCTCCTCAGTGCCATGGCTATACCCGGGAACATTTTGTTAAGATTCTGACAAAGCAGGATCTCAGGCCCATGTTTGCTTTTTTTGTTCTAATTTTAGAAGACAAATGAGTTAAAGTGAGTGCATAATTTGTCTGTAGTAAGAAATCACCATGGTTGGACTTTTTTTTTTTTTAAAGACTTGTCTTATTTTTATGAAGAATTTAACATTGTGTTTTTCTCAAACCATCAATACAGCTCTAACAAAACTGTGGAGTTGCCCTGGTCAGTGGAAATGATAGGGCTTAGTCTGGGTATTGTAGAGAACTTACACACTCTGTCAGATGTGGTTACAGTGTCTGTTTATAACCATCCAATTTCTTCAACTGCAGCCATGCTCTGTTCTCTCCCTTTCTGAAAGATGTTGTTTGTGTTCTCTATTCCTTTAACCCAGGGTTCAGACTTCATGAGAAGATAATGATTCTTTAAGGCCTCAATGTCCTGTTTTCTCTGCCCCCAAATACATCAAAACGTTTTGTTTGTGGTTGTTAGAGTGCCACCGGCAAACCTCCATGCAGTTGTGACTGAACCATGATACAATTCCAGTTAATGCTGTGAGAATTTGATGTGGTGCTTTCATTTGCTACGCTAGTAAATGGATCTGGTCTTTCCTAGTCTGCGATACGCAGTGTTCTCAGCTGTGAGGAGGCTCTTGTAGAAAACTTTAATTCTAAAAATGATATTTTAAAACTAGAGACATGACTTCATAGACCATAAAACAGACCTTATCTCTATTGGAAAGAAATAATTTCTGGACATCAACATTAAAAACAATAGAAGCCTAATGATACAGAATGCTAAGAAGTATTAAGGCTAGTATTGTGTCATACTAAAAGCAGTCACAAAATTAAAATGTGGGGCCATTCTTGAAACTCAAGCATTGGCCTCCAGCTTTATTTCTGTTAGAGGTTATCATCTTTCCCACTTAAAAATGTGACATATTTTCATATCAGCTTAATCACTCTTTACCACTTTTATTTTACCTGAGAAAGAGCTGTGACTATGATCGCTCCCAGGACAGGGTGATGCCTTACTTGTCTGCATTTCTTCTGCATGCTAGGCAGTACCTGACCCTTGTTGGAGCTTAATAAATAATTGCTGAATGAAAGAGGAGTTTTCCCTTACGTTATGGTTTTTCCATAGCTTAAACTTCTATTTACAGACAACATTGCCTGATGACAGTTGACAATTGGTATAGTGTTTTTGACATCTGATCTAAAAAGAACAAGAGGGCTCCATTCCTTAAGCAATAATTGCTATTTATAAAAAATACTGTGAGTGGTTTGGTCTCCCTACAGTCTTAGAAGTCTTTTTCCAGTTTGTAGGGGTATCTGTTCTTCCATAATGCTAACTGCCTGCCCAGACACTCTACCTACATGTCCCATGAATACCTAAAAGTCATGCGTCTTAATCTGAACCCATCTTTTCTTTTTTAAACCTATTTGATCTTTCTTTTTCTGTTAATACCTTCACACTTATTCCAGTTTACTTTATCTGGTAACTTGGAGTTGTGCTTGACTTCTACTCTCTCCTGCACCTAATGCACATAACCCTGGGACTATGGCCCACTACTACATCCACCTGTTCCAACATCACTTCCTGTACTTCCTGTCTAGTCTCCTGTACTTTACACCCTGCGGGTTGGAGCTTTGGGTAAAAGATCAGCAACAGAATACAGCTTAGGCTGACATTTCAGAGGATTTGTTGACAAAAGTCCACATTCTTCAGACCCCCCCCCCCATGCTGTACATAGCACAGGGTGGGGTGGGGGGTTTAAATGGAACATTCAGCAAGAAGACTGCCCAGAACTAGCTAAAATTCCTGAGTCCATTGGCAACAGCCCAGACTCCTGCGGCACGCCCATGCTGCACACAGCACCAGCTGTGGTCTGAACAGAATGTTTAGCAATAATATATTAAGATCTAGCAAAGTAGAGAATGGGACCAACAGAGAAATCAAGGAAGTTAACGTTACCCTTAAGCATTGTAACCCTTTCTTTTGTAGCTTTCTTTGCTTTTTCCTATTTTTACTACCTTGTTCTATACTGTCATTTTAAAAAATTACTCTTATCCTTATTTTGAGTAATGAAGTTAGAGTTTCTTTATGTTTATAATCACCTTTTTTGTTCCATGCTGTGTTACACGTATTCACTTTTCATGTTCCATTAAAGACCCCTGAGGTTTTCATTTGGGGCAGCGCTTCCTTGTTACTCTCTGAGCATGTGAACTGCTTGCCTCTTCAGGCCCCACTGGTTATTGCCCTGCAAATAACTGAGTGTGAGAGTTTTCCTCCCGTGCTGCCCCCTCACCAGCATATCCACAGGTAGTCAGCGACTACACACACCTGGCTGTCACTTGCTTCATTACATCATTTATGCTTTTCCTTTTTCTTCTTTCTCCCTCTAGTCCCTTCCTTTTAAATCAAGAGTCTTGAAGCAGATTTCTAAGTGTGTCGGCCGGACAGCTTCCCTTTGTCCTAAAGCTTCTGCCTACCTGCTTACAGAACAAAGAATGAACATCTTAGTTCTGGGTGTTAGAGCAGCAGCGTTGTGCAGTAGAATACAATGCAAATTGCAACCTGGTGGACCTTATGCTAAGTGCAATTAACCAGGCACAGAAACACAAGTGCTGCACGATGTCACTTGTAGGTGAAATCTGAAAATATCAAACTCACAGACATTGAGAGTAGAATATTGGTTACCAGGGGCTGGGGCTGGGTGGGAAATGGGGAGATGTTGGTCACAGAATACAATGGTTCAGATAGGCAGGAAGTATAAGTTCTATGGATTTGTTGTATAGCATGGTGGCTACAGTAGATAATGATGTACTGAATATTTAAAAAAGGTGTATGAGATGATGAATATCTCCATTAGCTTGATTTAATCATTCTACAATGAATACATATCAAGATATCACATTATACCCTATAAATATATAAGTGTTATTTATTAAAAAATTACAAAAGTTTTAGTAGCCATTTAACAAAAGCAAAGTGGAATAATGTATTTTATTTGGGCTGATATATTTGAAATATTACTGTTTTAACATGTCATCATTATAAAAACCATTAATGAGGTATTTTACATTCTTTTTTACCTATTAAATCTTTGATTATGTTTTTGGCTGTATTTTAAATGGTCAATGGCCATTGGTGGCAAATGGTCATTGTATTAGACAGTGCAGTTCTAGAATTTCATGACCTTTTACAAATCTGTTTCTGACTCTAATTTTCTTTCCTCTGTTTATACTTCATGCAATACTCAAGCTGAACTGTATTTTCCCATTTGTAAATACTCCACGTTATTTTTGTTTCTCTACCTTTGTTCTGATTCATATTCGTAGAATGCTATCCCCCTTCTACATTTCAAAATCCTATAAGTACGTTAGGGCTCCCCAACCCATAAGGTTTCATCTTCCTTAACATAAATAAACCTTCCCCTCTCTAACTTTCTGTAGCCTATTTTCTGTGATGTGACTTAGTGATCTTAATTTTTCCACACATTCATCCTAGTTCCTTTATGAGGTCATAAACTTCTCAAAAGCGAGGACTCTATTTTGTTCATCATGTCACGCATGATGATTAACCCTGTGCCTTGCTCATAAAAGCATTTCCTGCGTGCTTAATGAATCAAAAGTTAAACTCCATAGAAAGGTGATTTCCTTAACTGGGCTGAAAATGATGGCAAGTAGTCAAAAATGAAAAGAAAGTGCCTATGTGTCCATTTAATTATTATCAGATTTATGTAACTTTTCAAACAGCCCTTCTAAGTTATCAGAACATATAGTTTACCAAAAATGACATACTTATATGGCATATATAAAGAATTTATAAGGACATTTTTTCACTTCATCAGTGCCAGAAGAATACTTTTATAGATTACTTTACAATCTCCTTGATTAGCCATTCTTTGAAAGAGATGCCACAGGAGCTTGCTGTTACTTATCAATTCCTTGCTGGACCACAGAGAATCAGAAAGAACCTCTCTGCCTCTTAAGACCTGTTTCTGGGCCATTAAAAAAAAAAAATCTATGCTTTCTTTTTCTGTCTATTTTATATTCTCATTTCTTTCAGGGGGATGAATCAAGCAACTGACTATCTCTAAGGAAGTTATCAAGCTTGAGGAAGCTAAAGTGTAACACCTTTGCGATGGGCACTGTGACTCTTTAAGAAGAGACTTACATTAGCCTTAGATCAAATCTTATCATTGTAAAATGGATTCTTCTAATAGAAAAGGCTAAAATATGTTAATTGATGCACCAAGATTATGCAAAGTTCTCATGTTGTCTTGAAAATAACTCAGTGGAAGTTTCACTCTGGTAAGTGAGTGTAGCAGATGCCATCATGACTTCATTCATCTCCTCTGAATCCTTTTGCATTTTCATCCATGCTGGCCAGCTTTCAATATTCAGGACCTTTGCACAGAAGGATGGAAGTGCCTGAGATTTAAAGCACTCCTGGGGTAGCCCCTAACCAATGACTGAAGGACATAGGGGAAAGTGCACTGTGCCCCCTCCACTCTGACTGGAAGGCATGTGTTGTACAGTCTTCTGGAGCTTTTCCTCACCCATTTCAGTCTTGTACTGTACTTACCTCTCAATAATGCTTCCCTCATTGTTTGCCTTCCCTTTCCTTTCCTGCCCTGTCCGGTGTGGGCATCTCTGCGTTAACTAAATCTAGATACACTTAGTCCTTGACTCAGTGGCTGTTTCCTGGAGAATTCAACCAAGTTAAGGAGCCAATCTAGGATGTAAGCTGTTAGTATGGTTTCTAGTCTCTTTCTCTTTCCTACTCCTTCCCTTTCTCTTCCCTGTGACTTTCTTTTTCTGTTCTTTTTTTTATCCAGTGTTTATGGAGAGTCTGTTGCATGCAAGTCACTGAATAATAGAGATGGAAGGAAGTTTCCTTGTCAAGAACCTCAGAGTCTAGCTAGGGAGATGGCAGCAAAGAGAACATTGTAATGAGATAAGTATGCTAAGATAGAGAGAAACACAAAGAGTTATTAGAGTGAAACACAGAGAAAAATGCAGACCATCAGAGAGGGTAACTGTAGGAGTTGATGGACAGACACACTGTTTTCAAGTCATTCTTAAACTGTGCTTCCTAGTCCAGTGTCAGCATCACCTGAGAATGTCTTAGAAGCATGTATTTTCAGAGGTTGTCCAGACCTATGGAATGAGAAACTCTAAAGGTGGGACAGAGCAACCTGTATTTTAATAAGCTCTGAAGGCAATTCTGATACATTTATCTCCCTTCACAAGTGGCTTTCAGAATTATTTCCCAAATAACACTTAAATTGTCTCAGAGTTAGCTTCTGGAGCTACTCAAATTATCATAGTGCTCTTGAACTACTGAATGTTTTTATTACCTGGAGCCATTTGGAATGATGGCAGTCTAGTTTTCTTATTAAATTATAACAAGTTTTCTTATTAAATTATGTGGAATTATATTCCACTGAATGCAGCATAATTGATTTGGCATTTTTTTTTTGGGGGGGGAATATTTTTAACTTCTAAAAAGAACTATATATTTTAGCCTATTATTGGTTTTAGCAATGATGGGTTTTGTTTATCAACTTTTTTTTGAGGAACAAAAGATTCTACCCAAATTTGTTTCAATTTATCCCTATAAACATCTTCATCAGACTGAATGGTGAAAGTGGTGTTGTTTTTGATAAAACACCAATGAGAATCATCAAAAGAAAATTACTTATTCTAAGTACTCAATTCTAAATTACTAAAGCTCATGCTCAGGTTTAATTATGTGATAATAGGATGGACCATATTGGGTATCCTTCAACCAAGTGTTCGAGAGCCATCCTGTATAACATGAGCCCAGTGGGAGAAAAAATTAATCTCGAAGATTTAGTGTAATATCAGAACAATATCTGGCTGATTATTTTTAAAAAACCTTTTAAAAAGTGATTGTTTTACCACTTTAACTTTGATAATGAGAAAAACCTTCTTGATTATTAAAGAGTTTCCCCTTCCTTATATGGCAGTGGCAAGTCATAGTAAAAAGAAAAATAAAAATTGAAGCAGTTTGAACATAATGCTATAAATCCTGGCAGTAAAATTGTTTGACAACTTCTTCTCTAATGATAATAGTAATGAATAAACATAAAGACTCACTTAAACACAAACCAGTAGCAGGGAGTTCAGAACGATTTCTTACATTCTTAATTTTGTTAATCCTATTTTCTCTAATGTAAAATCATGGTGTGCTCATCCCATGGAAACATACTCATGCATTTCTCATTTTATACTCAATGATATTTGTTTTTATCATATATAAGACATGTAGTCCCATTTTATTTGCATATCATAGGAATCAGTTGACCTAAATCAGGTGGACATTTAGATTGGTCTCTCCTCAAAATAGGCCCTGTACTCACCCTCCCATTTGTGAGTCATTATCATTTTTCTGTGAATCCAGATTGAAAATCTGAGTTTTATTGTTGATTCCACCTGTCATATTCTATTCCAGCTGTCATAATAAAACAACACAGACCGAGTGGCTCAGGCAATAGAAATTTATTTCTCACAGTTCTGTAGGTTGGGACGTCAGAGATCACAGTTCCAACAATGTAAGTCTCATTCTGAGGCCTCATTTCCTGGCTTGTAGGTAGTTGCTATCTCACTGTGTGCTCAGATGACCTTCTTTTATTTTTTATATTAATTTCAGTCTTCCTTTTTTAAAAATTTCAGGTTACTATGAGGGGACATACAATTAGGTTTGTATTGGTTAGGTAAAGTCCAAGTTGCTGTTGAGCTCTTCACCCAGGAGCTGTGCCATATACCCTTACATTGTACCTGATAAGGGAGAGCTTACTACGCTCCCTCCCACCTCTCCCCTCCTTGTGTTTAAATGTGTTTTTCTTTCATGTGAGCCTGTAGTTGTTCAGCTACTGGTTTCATATTAATATTGAGTACATTTGGATGCTTGATTTTCCATTTCTGTGATACTTATGAAGATGCCCTCCAAATCCTTCTAGGTAAAAACAAAACGTGTAAAGTTGTATCTTTGTTTATGGCTGAGTAGTATTCCATGGTATACATGTACTGCAGTTTATCCATTCATGGGTTGATGGGCACTTAGTTTGTTTCCACATCTTGATGATTATGAATTGAGCTGTTATAAACATTCAAATGCAAATGGTAAGATGATTTATTTTCTTCTGGATAGACACTTAGTAATGGGATTGCAGGATCAAATGGGCAGGGGCAAGTAAAGGAGTAGAGTTATTTATTATAAGAAAACAGAAATATCTTACAGAGCCCAAGGGCCAGAACTGTAGACAGAGTATGCGAGGGTGACCTGAGAGATCTAGGTATTCTTAGTAACCATGAGGATTCTGTCTAGCCCGCCTTCCTTTTGTGACCCTTTCTTTCATTCATTCAGTTTATCAAAGTTTCAGGAGACAGGTGGGGTAGCCAGCATCAAACGTGGGTCCCAGTGATGCCGACCCCCTGGTATTCATACCCTTGTGCAGTAGCCTATCAATCTGTGTCATAGTCCCAGACACAAAACAGATGGTATGTCACTTCTCAGGGTATGCCATAAATGGCACTGTGGCATCTTCCTTGCTGTCTTGATTTCCAATGAAATTAGCTGTCATTTCCTGAGGAGCTCCTTGAAGGTGCCCATGTGGTGAGAAACTGAAGTTTCTAGCCAATAGCCATGTGAGTGGACCATCTTGGAAGCAGATCTCCAGCCACAATTAAGCCTTCAGAAGACTGTTCCTCACACTGACACTGGTGACTGAGAGACCCTGAGCCAGAATGACCCTGCTAGGTCATTCCTAGATTTCTTGTCTCTGGAAACTGAAAGATAATTAATATTTATTGTTTTAAGTCACTAAATTTTGGAGTACTGTATTGTGCAAGATTAGATAACTAATCCAGTAGGCTGGTACATTCAAATCAGTTATATTTCTTTCCATTCAAAGTTGGCTGAGTTAAAAAAATTATATTGGTATTTAATTTAATATGCTTTTCCCATTTCCAAATACATTTAAAACATCATATAATTTTTCTCCTTCCTTCTGTGAATTAGATTAATAGATTAGATTAGTAAATTAATGGAATCCTGCTTATGATTACACCATTTAAAATTTATTGCTGGATTTGATTTGAAGTTTTATTTTCCTTGTTTTGCATTTCTATTTCTAGGTAGGATTGAGTACCTATTTTCTTTTCCTTTTTCATTTTTCCTTTCTAAACTTATTCATGCTTAGTTTTATATCAAGATTTTAGTAACTCCCCCTAATGACTTCGTGCATATCATATTACAGACATAATTAACTGTACTCTTTAACATCAGGTGTTTAACTACGGCCTCAAACTACGGCCCGTGGGCCACACGCGGCCCACCTAGGACATTTACCGGTCCGCCGGGTGTTTTTGCAGCCACTGCCTGTCCCACTTAGCAGCCGACTCATCCCGGGGGCCCATAGTCCAGCCCTCCAATGGTCTGAGGACAGTGAACTGACCCCCTGTTTAAAAAGTTTGAGGACCCCTGCTTTAACTCTTCCACTATATTCTCCTTAGCTCCTCTTTCTTTAATCCTTTGCCTATGCCTTCTTCTCGCCTTGTCTCTGTCACAGGTGTAAACTGGCAAGTTAGTTTTGTGGGCTAATCAGCAGCTAGTGTGAAGATAAGGTCACTGTTGTCAGTCTCAGTAGGTGAATCTGATTTGGAAGAAATATGAACAGAAATGATGGCTTTGCCATGATGTTAGCTAAGTGACCTTTGCCAAGACATTTAACCTCGATGAACCTCAATGTATTCACTATAAATAGGGATAATAATAACTTTTATTGCATATAAAAATGTTCTGCAAGATAATGAATATGGACTTAATTTGTAAGTCGTAAAACATTGTATATATTCTGGCCATTAATCTGACATTAGACATTTAGAAAGGCATTACAGTGGAGTAGTTTATGCACTAACTTTTTTTTGTCATGTTGAAAATTTTCCTTTTAGTTAAACTCCTGATCATCTGAGGAGACACGAAATACTAGGGGAAGCTTCCAGTCCAGATATGTAGTTAAGTCATGGGGGAGGGAGGTGGAGGTTAATCTGGTCACCCACTTGGCTGTCTCAATTAAAAGATCTAATGCATGAATGAAGTATGGGAGAATGAAGAAAAGGGCTGAGAAAGAAGAGAAAGTCAGACTGAATATATATAAAATATAATTCCAGTTGAACAGGAGTAGAGGAACATAGTAATGGTGAGTTTGATTTCAATAGCAGCTGCCTAATCATTTATTATAGGAAAGAGCTTACATCACGGTAAAAATAACGTCACTAGTAATTTTTTTAAAAAATGACTTATTTTCAGCAATCTTAATTGCTGATTGATATTTCCCAAGATGCTGTGTGCTAATAGCCCCTTCCTGGATATACTGATTCTTCTTATAATTTTTTTCCTTTGATCTATGAATGTGGTCAATGACATTGTTAGAATCCATCTATTCTTGGGATCAATCCTGCTCATGACTGGATTATGTAACATTTCCTGCTAGATTGATTTGGTATGTTTTCTTTTGGACTCAATCAATATGATCTCATCCATACAGAAAACAGTTTTTCTTACTCTAAACCTCTCTTCTAATGGTACTTTATATTTCCCTAGGTAATTTTTGGGGTTAAATTGTCATAAATACCTTAAAACTCAGTGAAAACATTGCTATATTCTGCCTTTAGAACTGTTAGGTAGGTTTACTAAACAGGCAAATTAGAAAAAATCACAGTATGTAGCATGATTGTACTTCCAGACCAGTGACAGTTATCATGATGTAAGTGAATTAGGAAATTTTCAGCACTAGCGGTTTCTTGTAAAACTTCAGGAGCATTCCAGTGACTGTCACTGCTTCATTCTCAGTCAAAAGATTGCACTGCTTACTACTGCCCCCTTGTTTGTGTGGTCAGAGCACCCGACTAATACAGAATCATTGTTATTCTTACATATATCCACAACAAATGCCTTCTTGATTCTATTTACCAGTGTTATAACTTCCCTGAAACACCGTCAACTTGGTCTGATTTATTCCTTCAATGCTCTCGCCACTTTTTCCTAATGGTTCTCTCTATCTTTGTTTGTAAATGCTTGTTTCATTATTTTTACTTAAACACACTTTCATGAATGTAATTTTCAGGCTCACTCTAAGTATTTGGATGATCTATACCAATTTTCCTTTTAATCTTCACTTCTCTAGGAAATGATAGAAAATGATTCAGATGTGTGCATGTACTCGAACCACTCTATTAGAACTTAATCTCCAGTGGTGAATAAAAAAAACTATGCCAATTTTGCTTTTGAATCAAATGAAATACAGAGAAGAAACAAGATGTTGAAAGTGGGCTTAGTGGTTTTGGGGGTGAACATATGTTAAATGAACGTTTTTGTAACTTGCTGGTTCTTTCTGGGCAGCACATTAGGACTGACTGAGCAATACCAGTGTGCATGTTACCAGATATGGGCACCTAGTGACCTTTGCCACTGTTTCTTCAGAGAGAAGTTTTTATGGTAGTTTTAAGGAAAAAAAGTATCAAAAACATACAATGCATTTTTTGCCTTCATTCAATAGGAGCTGACACAAAAATGAACAGGACACATATTGTGAATTATGTCTTATGCCTTAGACACAGACTGTTATGCAACATCCAGAATTGGCCAATGTTATACATAAAGCATTTTGAAATAAGGATGAGGAGATTTTTTGAAGAAGGCCCATGGTGTGATAAGATGACAGGCCCAGGCCTAAGCCATGGATACACTGAACTCAATTAGATGTTCAGTTGCAGATCAATACTCTTAACCAAAATATTTATTTCAAAGGAAAAATGAGAGGTCCAGGCACCTGGACAGACACCAGACTTTTCAGTGTCTTCATAGCATTAATTTAATTTCACTGAGTGGGACATAATATCTGGTCTCTGTGTTAATCAAGCCAAGATTCTAAACATTTGGGACAAAAGAACTGTATTTAAGTCACACACAGATAAAAGTGATTTGTATAAGAAAAGAAACAATCATTTAAATGACTTGTAAAAGCCAGTTATTTATCCAGGAAACTCATGAAAGGTGCATTACTTGACTTTCTGCCAGGTAATGTAAGTTAGGTGTTAGGGGTCATTATGAGGCATCTTACAGGTTGACAGATGGAACCGAGCTGTTCGATCTTATCTCAGGACAATTGCACACTTCATTGCTTCCGACAACCAAATCACATTCCACATACATATATTATTAAGTTCCAGGTGTCTTCATGCAAAACCAGTATGTTTTCTGCAACTGTGCACTTTGCAATGACTGATCAAGGGTTAAACAGTTTTCAGAAATGCTTTGGAGTTGTGGTATATATATTTCTTTAAGTCCTTGTATTGGAAACTCTGCTCAGGGACCAAGGAGAATTGTGAGAATATATTCTGGTATTTTTAGTTCTAATTTATAAAATCATAGCAGCTGATGGGTGCAGAGCTCACTGGACTAAACTAATATTGGGGGATGAGATCAGTAGTTTTCCAGCTATGGGACAAGTGCATATAAATCTACCTAGTTGTTATAAAGGCAGAATGCTTCATTGCCCCAGTTTTCTCATTTGATGTAGAAATAGGAAGTCTAGTTTCCTTCTTACACATAGTTGTAAGAATGAAATAAGATAGAGCATATATTCAATATAAACGCTTTAGTGCTGCCACTAGTCTACAAAGAGAGTCTTGTTATCTCAATTGTTCTATACAATTTAAGGGATTTAAAAAATAAATTTATTTTCTTTTATATACTCATTCTTTTATATTACCAGTATAATGATATTTTGGAAATATTTGGAACCAATCTTTATGCCATGTCTATAATTAAAATGAAAGACAGGGAAGAAATATTTGCTAGACCTGACCATGGAACGTTTTACATTTATATACTTGCATAGGGCAATAGAATTTGAGCTTTCTAAGAACATAGGATTTCAAAATCTAGTAAACATATGGATTTGGGCTACACATTTGAGAATAATTGTCATAGTAAAGGTAATAATGGAATCAATTGTGATAGTGTGCTTATGTTCTTTATACATTTCCCAAGAAGTGGGTAGAACAGCAAGAAACATCAATACGTAGAAGTGGAATAAGAAGAGGAAACCACGAAGGTGACTCAGGAAAAGCAGCTAGAGAAGGAGGAAGAATACGAATAAGTCACAGTGACAGAAACGCCTGGGGACCAGGATATTTCAAGGAAGTATGGGTGGCTAATGATGCTAAATACTGTAGTGAGGTCAATTAAGTCATGGACTGGAAATGTCTACTAAATTTATAATTAAAGAAGTTGGTCTTGGCAAGGCCAGCTCACAGGGATTTACAGATATAATGAGAGAGCTTCCAGTGGTAGAAATGATGGGATTTGGCCATGGTATGGTGCCCAAAGTATGGGATAAAGAGAACAAATAATTAAGCAGATTGCTGTATGGGTTATCAACATAGATATTAAAGTAACCTAGGATGGTGTCAGGACCTGGGTGGGGTTAAGGTCAAAGTAATATGTCAAAGTGTTAGTAGATTAGCAAGGGAAATTAGAATGTCAGAAGAAATCAGCTTGGGAGGAGGGGGCAAGAAGGCCAACTAGAGACACTGGTCACCAGATCATTCCAAAATGAAGAAAAAGTTTCAGGTGAAAAATCATACTCCAAGGGAAGGTGCCAGAACTTATCCTTACTAGAGATCCCATGGGACAAAGTTTCAGGAAGAATGAGAAGGAGCAAGATTTTGGCATAGCCTGACTCCTGAGGGATTTGGAGCTCAGTGGAAAGGGTAGGGGGAAGTGCTTATTTCCCTTCATCCCAATACCTGTGACACTCTGTCAGTTCCTAGTCTGTTGATCTGTTGGAGAATGCTTCTACTTTAATGAATTCAGCTGCTGCTACTGCTGTTGGTGAACTGGGAGCTCACCAGGCTGCAGACCTGTGCAAGGTTGCTTTCCCCCACCACAGACCCCAGCTGAGATGATGGCACCATGTTGCCTCTGCTCATGCTGGGTGTCTCTGTCCTGCTAGGGAAGCCACAGCCCTGCAGGCTCCCTGTCACTCCATCCCACATGAACATCCCCAGCACCCTTTTGGACTGCAACAACCTCAAAGGAATAGGGAGACATGGACAGAAGAGCAGCAGTATTCCAGAGTTTTGACCTGTAGGGCTGGCTGCCTCAAAGGGTCTTCTAGGACTTCTGAACACTTTTTAGGACAAAGGAAGATGCAATACACACTCTTTTTTACCAGAGAGCCTCTGGCGTGTGATCCAGAATTCTCTGACCCCTCTCAGAGGAGATGTGAGTGCGGAGAAGAGCTGATAGGAGAGGAGCCTGCAGGAGAATGTGCCTACCCCAGAACAGAAGCAGCTCCAGAGCCACTTTCCATGTCCATGAAGGGACATAGAAAGGGGATCCATTCCTCATCCAACCACTCAATGTTGTGAACACAGTGGCCTCTGCTCCCAAGAGCTTCTGGCATGGATGAGCTGTTGGACAGCCAAATCTAGGTTTGCAGGGGCAAGTTTGCCAGCTCAGGCTCTGTCTGGTCCCCCAAGGATTCAAGCATGCTACTCAAGAGCCTAGCAACTGGAGATTACCTAACCTAATTCACCATTGTTGATATCTGAACACCGTCTGAGGAGTCTAAGCCCAAGTGACTCAAATTGCGAATAATACCACAGTGAGTGCCTACTTGCCCAAGCCATGCAGTAGATTTCTCTCTCTCTACACTGAGCAGCAGAGCTGTGGGCAGAGGAAAACAACAGATGAACCACAAAACTGTCTATTTTGAGCTGAGGAAAGCGGTTCCTAATGAGAAGGAACTAGCACTAGACCTCTGAAAAAGCAGGCTTTTTGGTACCCCAAAGGATCAAACTAGCTCTCCAGTGTTAAATTCCAACTAAAAGGAAATTTTTGAAAGTTCAGATATGGAATTTTAAATAAGGATTTCAAGTAAGCTCTGTGAAATCCATGAGAAAGTTGAATATTAACACAAAGAAACAACAATAACAAATTTAAGATATGATTAAAAAATTCACTAAAGAGATATTTAAAAAACAGTAACAGAAGTTTTGGAAATTAAAAAGTCATTTTGGGAATTTCAAAATACTTTGGAAAAATTTTACAACAGGTTAGATCATGTAGAAAAAGAACTATAGAGCTTGAAGACAAGGCTTTCAAATTAGCCATTTAACCAAAATAAAAAAAGAAAAAAGAAGAGAATCTCTAAGAAATATAGGATTAAGTAAAGGACAAAACAAAAATTATAGATATCCTCAAGGAAGAAGAAAGAAAAGCAAAAGCACAGAAAACCTATTTGAGGAATTAATGGACAAATACTTCCCTGTCTTGCTAGAGATTAGACAGCTAGATACAAGAAAATCATTGAACTCCTGGCGAAGTCATTGCAAATAGGACATCACCACAGTACACAGTGATAAATGTGGCCAGAATCAAAAGGGAAGGAACTATTAGATGAAAGCATCAAGTAACTTACAAAGGGAAAAACCTTACAAGCCAAAAGGGATTGCAGTACCATCTTTAGTATTTTTAAACCGTGTGACTGTCAGCCAAGAGTTTTATATTCTGTAAAACTGTTTCATAAATGAAGGGGAAGTAAAATCTTTCCCAGGCAAGCAAACATTAAGGGAATTTCTCACCCCTAGACAAATTCCCTTAATGTTTACTGACAAGAAGTGCTCAAAAGTGCTATAAACACTGAAAAGAACAGCCAACATTCACCAGTGTAAAAACAAGATAAGGACTCATAGCTCCTATAAAATAGTAACACAGGGGAGAAAACAGAGAAAATAGGAAACAATCAGCAGAATGACTGGAAAAGACTCTGACTTGCCAATAATAACATTGAATGTAAATGACCTGAAAGCCCCGATTGATATAGATTGACAAATATAACCCAAATACATCTCCAAGAAATGTGCTTAAACCATAAAGAGTCATATAGAGTCAAGGAAAGGGGAGGAAAAAATATTTCACACAAATGGAAATCATAATCAAGCAGGAATATTTTTATTTTTATATTAAATAAAATAGACTTTAACAATCATTAGGAAAAAAAAAATGATCATTATATATGATAAAGGTTCACTTTATCAAGAACATATAATAATCTTAAATATATATGCTCCCAACTGTAGAACTCCAAGATTCATAAAGTAAACATTACTAGACTAAGAAATGAAGCAACATAACAATAGTAGGAAATTTCAATACTCACCTGACAGTATTAGACAGATAATTGAGATTGAAAATCAGCAAAGAAGCACTGGACTTAAATGGGGCTCTAGAAGAAATGGGCCTAACAGTCATTTACATAGCATTTGATCCATCCTTCACAAAACATGCCTTCTTCTTCATCAGTTCATGGAACATTTTTTAAGATAGACAGTAGGCCACAAAACAAGTTTTAACAAATTAAAAAAAAAATAGATTGGGAGTTTCTCTTGGCATTGATTTCTAGTTTTATTCCAGTGGAACTCCCCAAACTATACAAATACATGGAAGTTACAAAACCTACTTCTAAAGCATCTTTGAGTTAATGACAAAATTAAGAGGGAAATTGTAGGTATCGCGGCAAACCTGCCCTTTTCCCTTGATTGGTTCAGTGAAAGATCAACTCACAATTATAGTAGATTCATAAAAGAAAGATTTATTTCCACATGCCATGCACATGGGGAAAACTGCAAGAATGATTACCCAATTTCTCAGTGATGGTCAGAGATGCCTTTTATAGATGCCTTTTAGAAGGGAGAGGGGAGAATGTGGAAAGTATAGGTATAGCAAGTGCTTGCTGGGGGCGGGGGGATGTGTGTGGATGGGTGGAAACAGATTGATTTGTAGTTTAACCTGAGCGACAGGTCTATTAGCACCTAATAAGGAAGTCAGCAGCCCCTCTTTGATACCCAGGTTTTATGTAGATAGAGGGAAGGCCTCCTGTATTGCTTACTGATCACAAATGGCTTTTAATTTGAAATATTCTTTATACCAGGAATTATATTTTGGGGCAAAATTTCCTTAGCTCCTTCAAAATGAAAAAAATAACTTGTGAACAGAATTACGGTGGTGACACAAGCTACCATAATCTCTAGGACACAGAAAAAGCAGTGCTAAAAGAGAAACTTACAGCACTAAACACCTATATCAACAAGACCAAGATCACAGCTTAATAATCTAATGTCATGTCTCAGGGAATTAGCAATATAAGAAAAAAACAAATCCAAAGCTAGAAGAAGATAGGAAATGACAAAGATCAGAGCAGAACTAAGTAAGATTGAAACCAAAAACAACAACAACAAAGGATCAATGAAAAGAAATACTTCTTTGAAAATGTAAACCAAATCAACAGATTGTTACTAACTGGGAAAAGAAAAGAGAAGTTTTATACAATCTCAGTTAGAAATGAAAAGGACACATTACAGCTGACTCCATAAAAGTACAAAGGACCATATGCCATGAACACCTCTACACATACAAAGCAGGAAACATAGAGGAAATAGATAAATGTTTGGAAACATACAACCTCCCAACCTTCAACTATGAAGTAAAGAAATCCAAAACAGACAAATAATGAGTGGCAAGATTGAAGGAGGATTAAAAATTCTTCCTAGAAAAAAATGCCCAGGGCCAGATAGATTCACAACTGAATTTTACCGGACCCACGATGAAGCCGTATGTATCCTACTGAGACTTTCCATACATTGAGAAGGAGAAAATCGTCTTTAACACTTTCTGTGAAGCTAGTGCTACTATGATTCACAAGCCAGGAAAGGACCCAACAAAATATTAAACTAAATATCAATCCTTATGAACATAGATTCATAGGAAAATATTATCAGCTGAATTCAAAAACATATTGAAAAAATAATTCACCACAATCAAGTGGGTTTCTCCCAAGAGATGCAAGGATTGTCCAACATAACACAACAAATTAATAAACACGATTTACCACATAAACAGAATTTTAAAAGGCCATATAATCTGAAAATATGCAGAAAATGCATTCCATGAAACCCAGTACTCCTTCATGATAAATCCTTAAGCTATTCATAGGAGTGTACCTCAAAATAATAACAGCCAATATGACAAACCTCCAGTCAACATCATATCCTTATGGAGTGAAATAAAAAAAGAATAGCCACTTTTATCACTTCTGTTCAAAACAGTACTGAAGGTCCTAGCCAGAGCAATAAGGCAAGAGAAAGAAATAAAGTTCATCCAAATCAGAAAAGAAGAGGTCAAACTATCCCTGCTTTGACAATGATATCATCTTAGAGGCAGAAAACCCCAGAGACTCCTCCAAAAGACCATGTGAATTAGCAAATAGGTTCAGTAAAGTTTCAATTTACAAATTCAATGTACACAAGTCAATAGCATTTCTGTGCACTAATAGCCAAGCTGAAAATCAAATCAGCAACACAATACCATTTAAAATAGCTGCAAAAAAATTTTATATACCTAGGAATATAGTTAACAAAGGAGGTGAAAGATCTGCTTCGTATCAGTTGAATCTGCATTTTTTAATTTTCTTATTTTTTGTCCCTTCCTGGAATCTTTTCCTTTCTTCTTGTCTCTTATTTTCAGAGATTCATCCCTTGTCTCCTCAGGTCCTCATCTTTTCCATCATCCTCCAATATATATTTTTTAATCTCAAAATGCTATGCCCCATTAGGTTATGTTAAGTTAAGAAAAAAATTAAAGCTACCCTTGTGATGTGAACTACCTATTAAAAATAGTTTTACCATTGTTTCTATCAGTTTTAGGAAATACTATCTATATGTCCATACTCTATAGAATGTCAGACCCATATTTAGGAGAAAAGGGAATTTTTATGTATAAAACAGAAAGGTTGATGATAATTTCCAAATACCTTTAGATTGGTTACCCAAATATACATTTCTTACCACTGAAAATGGAAATGGCAATTTTCTGTATCTTGGGTTGTCAGGGACAGGGACACATATGAATAAATGAGCTAATTTTAAAATAAGGAAAAGGGAAAGTAATTTTTTCAGTATTATCAACTGTCTGCTGAATATTTCACAGGTTATTTTATACCCATTATAACATTTAGTCCTTAAAATTAATCTGACATTTTTTGCTTTGGAGCCTAACATCTGAAGACGTTAAGCGGCTCGTTCTAAGGCAAAATTCAATGCTTAAATTCTAAACCAGAACCGTTACACTCAAAAATTCACATTTTTCATCATATCAGCTCTTCCTAATGATTATTATGTGTTATGTGGAACACTGTGCCAGTGACATATTTCACCAAAAATAAGGGTTTCTTCTGAATTAGGATTGAGAACTTCTGTAGTTAAGGAAATGGATTAATCTTGTTTAACCAAAATGACCTCAAACTTTTTACTATGGGAACTTTCTGTTAACTTTATTAACTCTACATTAATGCTATGCAGTTCATTATTTCTTTATTAACTCTAAATTAACTTTATTGAGGTAATGTTTTTCTACTATAGTTTTTTTACTGTGAAGTTTTTTGGTTCACCTGAACCTGGTTTTATTATATTTCTTCAGTGCATAGCTGGGCATTGTTTTCACATGAAGCCCCCAGTCAATAAATCTCCCAGATTTAGAAATCAAGTTGTAGT
>CAUYQV010178651.1:0-12245 GCA_963574575.1 Galagoides demidoff
TTGCAGCCATCATTGTTGTTTGGTGGGCCCAGGCTGGGGATTCGAACCCGCCACCTTAGGTGTACGTGGCTGGCGCCTTAGCTGATTGAGCCACAAGCACCGAGCCCTGACTTTTAACTTTCACTATTAGAGTAGAGGAACCTCAATGACATCCTAGGTTATTTAGTAGAAACACTGGGAGAGTCACATCTTAATAGTAGGACTGAACTATTTCTTAAGTGAACGTTATTCTAGAACTTCCCTAAAAGCTTAAAAATAGACCCAAGTGGGTCAAAAACTTAAAAAATAGGCCCAAGTGGGTCAAACTCATCTGTATGTAACTTAATTACTCGCCAAAAAAGCTCAACACTATTTAAAGAATGACAACAAATCTCAAAAGTTAACAGTGTAATAACCATCATACTCAACTTCCAATAAAAAGATAGTAGACATGTTTAGAAGCAAGAAAATACAATCTAGAATCAGAGAAAAAAATCAATAGAAGCAAATTGAAAGTGATAGAGATAATGAAACTAGATAATAACAATGTTAAAATACCTATTATGGCTATGTGCAAATATTTTAAGTAAAACAAATATTATGAGAAGTGGAAATTAAAAAAACAAACAGAACTGAATGAAGAGTAAAATATGTGAAATAAATATTTCTCACTGCATTTGTTTAGATTAAACTCTGCAGAAGAAAAGATCAGGAGTTTGAGGGCATAGTAAGTTGGAATATATCCAAATGAAGCACACAGAGAAAAAGACTGAAAAAAAAATGAACAGAATTTTTTTTTTTTCTGATGGAATAATAGCAAGCAATGTAATACATGGAAATTGAATTTCCTGATAGAGAGAAGTAGGGGAAAGGAAAAATATTTTTTAAAATCATGGTGAGAATTTTTCTAAATTTGATGGAAACTATAAACCCACAGATCAAGGAATTTCAATGAATCCCATGCAGGATAAAATCAAATGCACCAAGACACATGATTATCAAATTGCTGAAAACCAGTGATAAAAAGAAAATATCAAAAGTATCCAGAGGAAAAAAGGCATTACCCGCAGAGTAACTAAGATACAATGACAACAGACCTTTTGACAAAAACATGCAAGCCAAAAGACAATGGAACAGCAGCTTAAAGTGCTAAAAAGGGGTTAGAATTCCAAACCTGGCAAAAATATTCTTCAAATATGAAGACAAAATAAAAACCATTTTAGTTAAACAAATGTAGGCAGAAGTTATCACTGGCAGATTAAAACTACAAGAAATGTTCAAGGAAGTTCTTCCAGCGAAAGAAAAATATTAGATGGAAATTTGGATCTATTCAAAGGAATAATGAATGCCAGAAATAATAAATATGTACAAGTAAATATGAAATACTGGAACCCCTTCTAGTCCCTAAAAATCCCTTATGTACAGAGTGAAATAAAAGGCCAGACAATACATGTATAAATTCTAATTTTTAAATTTTTTTCAAACAGTAATTGACTGAGCAAAATAATTATAAGACATTGTGGAACTTATAACATAGGTAGGAACAAAATGTATGACACAGTAGCACAAGAATCATAGGTAGAAATAAAAATATATTGTTGTAAGTTTCTTAAATTATGAATGAATAGTATAACACTATTTGAAGAAAGGCTGTAATAAGTTTAACAATGCATATTGCGAAGCCTAAAGCAATCAATTACAAAATGAGTAACACTAGAATAACTTTCACATTGGAACTATACAGAAAACAATGAAAAAGACTGGGCAGAACCTGTGGTTCAGTGGGTAGGGCGCCAGCCCTATATACTGAGGGTGGCAGGTTTGAACCCAGCCCTGACCAAATTGCAACAAAAAAATAGCCAGGCATTGTGGCAGGTGCCTGTAGTTCCAGCTACTCAGGAGGCTAAGGCAAGAGAATCACTTAAGCCCAAGAGTTGGAGGTTGCTGTGAGCTGTGACACCTCAGCACTCTACCGAGGGTGACAAAATAAGACTCCGTCTCTAAAAACAAACAGAAAACAAACAACAACAACAAAAAAACCAAATTAAAAAAGAAAGAATAAAGAATAAGCCTTAACATTAGATAATAATAAAAATAAAAAAGAATAAGCCTTAACATTAACCCCCTTAGAGGAACAAAGAATCAATTCCAACTTATTGGTTACTGTTTATAAAAACTCTGTCAATCTATCACCAAAAAGTATGTTATTCAAAGAATATTTTTAATTTACCTTTAAGTAATATTAGTTTAATAAACCTTATTTTTTCCTATTCATGCAGTACTTCTGATGTAAAATTTAAAAAATCAAGGAGCATTCTGAACAAAAAATTAACAGAGATTTTTAAAAATGTACAGTTTTGTATAATAAAATGCATAGTTTTTTAATTGTGTATCATTAAATATTGGTTTACTTTTCCTAATATAATTTCAACAAAGGGTGGCACCTGTGGTTCAGTGGGTAGGGCATCGGCCCCATATACTGAGGGTGGTGGGTTTGAATCTGGCCCTGGCCAAACTGCAACAAAAATAGCTGGGCATTGGGGTGGGTGCCTGTAGTCCCAGCTACTCAGGAGACTGAGGCAAGAGAATCGCCTAAGCCCAGAAGTTGGAGGTTGCTGTGAACTGTGACACCACCACACTCTACGGAGGGCAACAAAATGAAACTCTGTCTCAAATAAATAAATAAATAATTTCAACAAAAAGATAATGTCATTCCATCCCAGGCAATGTATTATAGTGGTCTACATATTGGTTCTTGAGCCTGAATATCTGGGTTACAGTCTCTGCTTTACCGCTGACTAGACACATGACAACCTTGAGCATGCTACTTAGTTTCCTACAAGGTAGGGATAATAGTGCCTACCTCAGAGAGTTGTTAATAAGGATCAAATGAATTAATAGATTGAAAGTGCTTAAAATATACCAGGAAAACAGTAACTACTGTAAGAGTGTTAATTATTCGTAAAAATTAGCATAATATGGATATTGAACTGAGATTCAAAGAAACAATAAATATAGATGCTGTAAAGAAAACTACTTGAGAACAAGAAGAGCTAATTTTAGGTCTTCTTTGCCATTAACTACTTGTGTACCCATTGACATGATGCTAAACTTTTCTGACCCTCAACTGCTCTTTTGTTCTCTCCTTCCTCACTACCTACTATAATCTCTTGCACAGACATCTAGTTGAGAATCTAATATATTATATTACATATTACATTGTTATATTAATATATTACATATTATATATATGTATATATATAATATATATACATATTAATATATTAGATTGTTCTTATAAGATTCTTACCGGGGAGAAAGTCATATTTAAAATTAAAATTAAAGGCTCAGCACCCATAATACAGTGGTTACAACTCCAACCACATACACAAGGGCTGGCGGGTTTGAACCTGGTCCATGCCTGCTAAACAACAATGACAACTACAACAAAAAATAGTTGGGCATTATAGTAGGCATCTATAGTCCCAGCTACTTGGGAGGCTGAGGCAAGAGAATCACTTAAGCCCAAGAGTTTGAGGTTGCTGTGAACTATGATGCCACAGCACTCTACTGAGGGTGATACACTTAATACTCTGTCTCTAAAAATAAAATTAAATTAAAATTAAAGTCACAATTAAACTAGTACAATAGATTAAGCATACTGATGGAGGTGTCAGAATTCTATGCCACTAGAGAAAGCTGGTGGATCTACAGGCATGATTAAACACTTACTGTTGCTCCAAGGAAAGTCTACTTTAGAATGAAGACTTTTATGACTATTGCTCTAATTATAACTATGCTTCTATCCTTGATATTAGCTCACATACCTAAACATTAGTGGATGTTAGATTAGTAGATGAGCTTTTCTTTAAAAAGAAGTTGGGCCAGCCTATTTGATAGAGTTGCTTCTGATTCTTTCAAATAATCAAACTATAATTCACATATTTTTATCCTTAGGCAAGAAGCTACTTCTGAGATAGCATCACAGCAGCTAATTACCACAGCTTTAAGTTTGAACCCTTTCTAATCCCTAAAAATCCCTTATGTACAGAGTGAAATAAAAGGCCAGACAATACATGTGTAAAATAGCTTTATTAAAAAAAAGAAAGAAAGAAAAAATAAGAAACTTTCCCTCTCACTACATTAACAAATCATATTTAAGAAAAGACAAATATGGAGTTGATTTAGAAATTATTGTGACTGTCATAAATACCTGAGGATATTTAAAGATAAACTAATAATATAGAGTATTCTAACAGTTTGCCACAAAGACCAGTCACCTTTGTTCTACTTAAAATATTATTTAATCAAGAAGAAGAATGAAAGTTTCTGTTATAGGGTTGAACGTGTCCCACCCCAAAATATGTTGAAATCCCAACCCCTGGTATCTGTGAATGTGACCTTATTTGGAATAGTACATTTGCAAATATGCAAATCTGTTAACTGTGGTAACATGAGGTCATACTGAATTGGGATGCATCCTAATCGCACGACTGGTGACCTTATAAAAGAGGAAATATGGACACAGAGACACAGGCATACAGGGAAGAAGACCATGTGAATACAGAAGCAGGGATTGGAGTGATGCATCCACAAGCCAAGGAATGCTGGATATTGCTGGAATTCACCAGAAATAGAAGAAGTAAGGCAGGATTCTTCCTTACAATCTTTGGAGGTATCATGGCCCTGATAACGCCCAATTTCAGACTTCTAGCCTCCAGAACTAACAGAAAATTCTGTTGTTGTAAGCCTTTGAGTTTGTGGCAGTTTGATATGGTGGCCCTAGGGAAGTAATAGACATGTAGTTTCTTCAGCAAAATTCCAACAGCAGAACTTCTGCTTTCAAGCCAAAATGAAGAAACAGTGGCCAGATTTACCTTCCTACCGAAGGCATGTAATAAAATTGGGCAAATTATATTAAATAACATTTTTTTCAGACACGGGACATCAAACGGCACAGCATGGTGATTGCTTAGAGTGGGGAATAAAAAAATTAAGACCCACAATTATCCTGGTTTGCTGCTTGGAAAGAAGATCCAGGCTGCAGCACATGTAGGCGGAACCCAGGGCAGCAGTCTCCCGGAGTCAATCAGACAGGTGTTTGGTGAAACCAATGTGTCTAGGAATGACAGTGCAGAGTACTGGGCAGGAAAGAGCTACACAGAGAACTCCAGAGATTTGAAAAAGGGTGCCCTCATGTCTTCAACTAAGTTCTGTTCAATGCATTCACATAAGAAAATTATCCAAGGCTGGGGAAAGAACTGCTAAAAAGTAGCAGTGAAAACAATTCTTAGAACACACATATTGCTGAGATTATTTGGTGTTCCCAGCAGCCAGAGAGGAAAACTTTATAAATAATGGGACTTGGGTGGAATATTCAGAAGGGTTTTGCCTCCATAGTGGGGACAAATTAGCCCTTGACTAAATGCTGCTCTTGCATCTACAAGCTTAAAAGCAAGATGTGAACGGATTAAACTATTTCCAAGTAACTTAGCCATGTTCCAGGAAAAAATTCAAGGATATTTTTAGGCACATAAATATATCTAGCACCCAACAAGCTAAAATTCACAATGTTTGACATCCAGTCAGAAATTACCAAGCATGCAAATAAGCAGGAAAATATGACCTACAATAGCAGAAAATGTGATCAATAGAAACAGACTCAGAAACGAAACACATGACATGGGCAGAATTAGCAGACAAAGACATTAAAAGAGTTATCATGACTATATTGTGTATATTAACAAGGTAATAGAAAGATTAAGCACACTAATTAGCAATATGGAGGATATTTTTTAAAACTCCAATGAAGCTTTTAGAGTTGAAACTATAATGTCTGAGATGAAAAATATAGTAAATGTGATTAATACCAGGTTCTATACTTACTATAAAAGATTGAGGAACTGGAGACACACCATTAGAAATTATCCTCAATAAAGCACACAGAAACAAAGAAAAGACTAAAAAGTCCAGTGAGTGGATGTGTAATTGGACTCTCCAAAGTACAGAGAAGAAATAATGTCTGAAAATTTCAAATTTGATGAAAAGCTTAAACTCACAGATCCAAGAATTCTAAGCACAAGAAACATGAAAAAAATTACATCAAGACACATCACAATCAAATTGCTTTAAAATAGTAATAAAAAGAAAATTCTCCAAAGGTAGCCGTAAAAAAAGGTACATTACATAGAGAAGAACAAATTTTTTAATGTCAGCAGCCTTCTAATCAGAAACAACACAAGCCAAAAGCACGGGGGCTTTAAAGTAATGAAAGAAAAAAACTGCCAACCAAGTCCAATATCCAGTAAAAATACCTTTCAGAGTGCTCACTTCGGCAGCACATGTACTAAAATTGAAAGATACAGAGAATGGGGCAGGGCCTGTGGCTCAAAGGAGTAGGGCACCGCCCCATATGCAGGAGGTGGCAGGTTCAAACCTAGCCCCAGCCAAAAACTGAAAAAAAAAAAAAAAAAAAGAAGAAAAAGAAAAGAGAGATACAGAGAAGATTAGCATGGCCCCTGCGCAAGGATGACACAAATTCGTGAAGGGTTCCAAATTTTTTTTTTAAATACCTTTCAGAAATGAAGGTGGGTGAAATACACAATTGAGTTCATGAAACAACTGGTTAAAAAAATGTTAAGGTCCGTAGTCTATTTAGCAGTACCCTACTCATGTCAACTTCCTGGTTTTGTTTTCATACTAGTTATCAGACGCCACCCTTGGGGGAGGCTGGATGAAGAGTTCACAGGATTGACGCTATTAACTGTTTTCACAACTTCCTACAAGTCAATATTTTTTCAAAATAAAAAGTTAAAAAAAGAAATAAAAATGTTTTCAGACATACAAAAACTGAAAGAATTCATCACCAGCACACCTGCTTAAGAAACATTAAAATAAGTGCTTCAGGCAGAAGCAAAAATGCAAATCTGGATCGAAACAAAGGAATGAAGAGTGCCAGAAATGGTAAATACATGGGCAAAAATAAGACTTTTTTTCCTTATTTTATATATCTTTCAAAAGAGATTGGCCATTTAAGGCCAAAATAATTAACAGTGTGCCATGGGGCATACAACTTATAGTGAATTAAAATATACAGCAGAAATTACACAAAGACAGAAAAAGGGAAAATAGAAGTATACTGTTGTAACATCCTTACAGTATATGTGAAACAGTATATTAGCATTTGAAGGCAGGCTATAATAAATTTTAAATCTATTCTATAAACCCTAAAGCAACCACTAAAATAAAACAATAGAGAGTTATAGCTTGAAGCCAACAAAAGGAATAAAACAGAATAAGAAAATAATTAAATCCAAAAAGAAAGAAACAGTGGGAAAGAGGGGAAAAAAGAACATATGGAATAAATAGAAAAACAGCATGATAGATTAATCTTAGCCGTATCAATGATCACAAAAAGTGTTGAGACCATTAAACACCTCAATTAAAAAGTAGAGAATATCGTATTGGATAAAAAGGCAAAACCAAATTACAAGAAAACCACTTTAAATGTAAAGATGTAAATAGGATGAAAATAAAGGAATTTAAAAATAGCATGTAAACACTAATCAAAAGACAACTAGAGGAAGGAGTATAGCTCAGAGCAAAGACTATTACAGGTATAAAGAAAATGGATTAGAATAGTCAAGAACCTTTCTATATATAGAATGCACGTGTGTGTGCCTGTGTGTGTGTGTGGAGAGAGATTTATTATAAGGAATTGGCTCAGCTGAGTGTGGAAGCTGACAAGCCCCAAGAGCTGCAGTTGGCAAACTGGATACCCAGGACAGCTGATAATGTGGTTGCAATCCAAAGGCCACCAGGCTTGAGACCCAAAAAGAACTGATGGGTCTCCTTGAGTCTGATGGCAGGAACCCATATTTTTTCCTAGCTCAACGGTAATCAGGCAGGGATACTAACCTCTTACAGGAGGGTCAGCCTTGTTCTATTCAGGCCTTTATCTGATTGGATGAGGCCGCCTAAATCCGGGAGGGTGATCTGCTCTACTCAGTCAACTGAATCAAATGTTAATCTCATCCCAAACACTCCCACAGACATACCCAGAATAATGTTTGACTAAACATCTGGGACCTTGTATCCTAGTCAAGTTTGAAGCACAAAAATAACCATCACCAATGGTCATTTCATGAGTATAGAAGGGTCAATTTATCTAGATGCTACAAAGATGCTAAAGGTTTATGCATCTAATACCAGAAGTTTATAGTGTATTAAAAAAACTGATAGAGCTAAAAGGAGCAAAAGACAAACTCTCAATTGTAGTTAGAGATCTCAAGACTCCTTTATCAATTATCCAAAGAATAGGTAGGCAAAAAAAAAAAAAAAAAATCAGTGTGGATATAGAAGACTTGAGCAGTATCAAACAATTTAACCTAAACGAAATTTATAAAACATTCCCCCTACAGTAGCAGAACATTCTTTTCGAGGTAGACCATATTCCAGGCCCTAAGACAAGGCTTTAAAAGTATGAAAGAATTCAAGTCCTACATGGCTTATTTTCTGACCACAACAAAATGAAACTATAAATAAATATCAAATAATAGAATGGTACCTGGAAAATGCCCAAATACCCTAAATAACATACTTTGGAGTAACCTAAGAGTTAAAAAGAAGTCAAAAAGGAAATTAGAAAGTCTTTTGAACGAAATGAAAATAAAAGCACAACATATCAAAACTTATGGGAAACAGCTGAATTAGGAGTAGGGGGGATTTATGCCTGTATAGCAGGAAGAAAAAAAGGCCTTCGAAGCGTGAGCTCAGCTTCCACTTTAAAGATATCACACAAATAAGAGAAAACTAAACCCAAAATAAAGTAAATACAGCCAGATAACACATGGCACACAATGGCAGAATCAAATTAAACAACACCCCCAAATGCCACCAAATGTATCGAAATCCTGGAGTGCCTTTCTCTTTCCCAATGTACATTCCCTGCTGGTTCATCTTCACTGTGGCCCCCACTGCCTAAGGGACAGGCTTCAAATAACTGGGTTCACCTTTAAAACTATACGATGCAAATCCTGAGTTTCACCATGCACCATTTCAGATAAGGCCAAGAATATAGTTTATAGTCCCACTAGCTATCATTAGAACACCAGAAAATCCAAATTCACTCAAAAGGCTATAAAACATTAGGAAGCCCGGGTAGCTTACCAAAAGGAAGAGGCATGCGGTTGAAAATAAAGATATTCAACCACTGATGAATGAGATGTCATCAGAGGATCCTCAGATTTATGCTGATACTGTAATATGTCCTGAGCATCGTCAATCCAAGCAGAGAATAACATAGTTTGCCCTTCCAAGCTTTATCCGAGAGCAGCATCATCCGGGGTAATGAGAAGACTCCGCCTCCTAGTGTGAGACCTGGTTCAAGCACCCGAAAGCTGCCTATATACTGTATCTCTACAAAGTCACTCATCACACAATACTTACACTATTTATACACACTCTCCCCCCTGGACTGTGCTGTCCTCAAAGTCAGGGACCACATTTTAGTCATCTCAATATCCTCAAACCCAATCGTGGTGCAGTAATTTCACAAATGAGCATTAAAAGGCAAGACTGAATCCCTAGAAATCTAAAGCCTCGTGGAAAACCCCCATATGACAGCCGGGAGAGTTAACAGAAAACAAAACACGACTTTAGGTACAAGTGAAACCAAAGAACAGAAACTTGTTGTCTCTTTTCTGAGTTCAATGAAATTTCTTAAGCCTTTTAAAACATGCATTTGGGGCGGCACCTGTGGCTCAAAGGAGTAGGGCGCCAGCCCCATATGCAGGAGGTGGGGGGTTCAAACCCAGCCCCTGCCAAAAACTGCAAAAAATAAAAATAAATAAATAAAACATGCATTTGCTTCAGCTTTCAGTGAGAGTTTAGGTGAGCCTGGGTGGCATCGGAACCAGACTGCCCATCTTCTCCCCACCATGTTCTAGAGGAAAGCAGATGGCTGATGACTCACAACTCAGCACACTTCTTGGTTCCTATGTAGTGATACCAAATTGTGTTCCAAAATGGGGACGTTTACAAAGGATCAAAACCTAGATGGCCCTGGCCCTAGGATGTGGTTTATGCTATAAGGTTTCCAACATGGTGCTAAATTAACTGCATGTGGTTCCAGATGGTTAATGACTAATTACTGGGGAGGTGATTTCAAGTGGAAATCATCGCAATTATCACTTTATGTCCCTTCAGAAGCCTCCCCTGAGTTTATTTTCACCCCGCTCTTCATTCCCTGCCTCCTTCCTTAGCTCCAGCTTTCAGGAGCAACCCTTGAAAACAGTGTTTGCAGGGGGCGGCGAGGAAGGGGCCTGGGTGTGCTTCCACTGAATGGGCACAATGGCTCCGTGCATGGCACACCTCTTGAGGGTGGGACACAATTATTACAGGGACTCTACCAAACAAGTGCAAACATTTCTTTGTACCCTCAAATTAACCTGAAATAAAAAATTAAATTAAATTAAAATTTAAGAAAAAAAAGAAGAAGAAAGAAAACAGTGACCCAGCTACAAACATTGGCCCACTCTGGCTGCCTTTCCTAGACCAGGACTCAAGGACTTCTCTATTCAAAATAGCAGAGCAATGACCTAGAAAGTGCAGAAATCCTAGAAAAAGAAAGGTAGATGGAGTCTGGACTCGTGGTGGCAGGTCCTTGGGAATGTCCTACTTCCCTCTGGCTCTTCAGCATCTCTCCATTTCTACAACCTGTCCTTGCAAAGTCTGGCCTTCCTCACAACCTGCTGTACCCCAGCCTCATGCCGACTGCTGACATCACTGATCATGCCTCCCCTCTCCCAAAGGCCCTCCAGAAGCTTCAGATTTAAATATGGCTTCTGAGCTGATACTGATGGCAAGCATTTGCAGGGCACACTTCAGTTTCCAGAGAGCTGACCCCTAACATGATTTCATTCTATCCTCCCAATAACTCTGTGAGATATTATCACTCCTGTTTTACTGCTGAGAAGACAGAGGCACATGAGATTAACTAGTTAGCCTTGAGTCATGCCACTGCAGGTGCTACCCACTGACTTCATTTTCCTTCCTCTGAGCACCTGGCCTCAAAGCCTCAGCACAGCACTCAGCCTGCCTCCTCCCAATGCCTGATACTTTTTACCTTTGTTCCTGAGCCCTCACTCCCATGTGTTTTTCATAACAGTCTCTTACCTCCCTACGCACACACACACACACATACATACACTGCTCAACCCTGTCACTTAACTTCTTTCTTTTTTTTTTTTTTTGAGACAGAGTCTCACTATATGACCCTCGGTAGAGTGCCATGGCATCACAGCTCACAGCAACCTCCAACTCTTGGGCTTAAGTGATTCTCTTGCCTCAGTCTCCCAAGTAGGTGGGACTATAGGTACCTACCACAACACCCAGCTATTTTTTGGTTGTAGTTGTCATTGTTGTTTGGCAAGCCTGGGCTGGGTTTGAACCTGCCAGCTCCAGTGTATGTGGCTGGCACCCTAGCTGCTGAGCTACAGGTGCCGAGCCCTAACTCCCTTCTTGAAGCTGCCTTACAGGCTATACCACAGTACTCCAGTGCTGCCCATGGCACCTCCCATCTGTCTTTCCAACACAAAATTCCAAAAATCGTACTGCCTTTGTTATTTCTAAATATATACCACAACATTCTCTGGAACCTGTCATCAGGCCCTGGAACACAGAGATCACATATTTCTAAATCATCATACACAGGGCCTAGCAAAGAAGCAAGCGTAAGTGCTGACCGTCACTGTGCCTGTTTTCCCCGATTATAATGATGACAAAGAAGTCTGCATTTGCACCTCCGTTTTGAAGCTAAAGAGTCACTGGTGGCTCAAAGACGTCAGCATCAGTAGACCTGAAAATGCTAAAGACAGTTTTAAAGGGCTGGCAGGGTGGAGGTCACAAGATCAGAAAGGAGAAAAAGCGCCAACAGAAAGGGAATGGAAACTCAAAGAGTAAGGACAGTGTAGCAGAAATGTAGAAAGTGCAGGCGCCTTGGAGTCAGACAGGCTGGGCTTAGAATCCTTGCTTGGTCACATCATAACTGCTCCTGGGCAAGTTGCTTAACTTTTCTGCACCTCTATTTCCTAAGCCTCTTCATTGCATTGATTATAGATAGCACTAAGCCTGTGGGCACTGTGGGAAATTCTTATCACAATGGATCCTTCTTTCTGAGGGAGAAAGGAAAAGGAAGTGACATTTGCAGGACAACTGCCATGGGCCAGGATCTTATCTAATATTCAAGAAAACTCTCTGAGGTGACT